>JAODKF010000120.1:334297-364363 GCA_026779585.1 Mormyrus proboscirostris | reverse complement strand
GTGTTGCAGCTGGAAAGAGGAACGTCAACGTCCATGTGGGAGGAGAGCCTCTATGCAAGATATTATGACATTTAAGACCGTCTGATATAGATTAGAAGATAACAATTTAACATTATCGTCATCAATAATAATAATAATAATAATAATAATAATAATAATAATAATATCAAAGTCTTGAGGTTTTTTTTTTTTTTTTCGTGGCAACCAAGTAAAAGGAGTTTATTTACACATTCTGTTTTGTTTTTGTGCACGTATTTCCCAGAAGTGATTTCAATTTCCCATTCTGTGCCGCCAGGGACCGGTCCTACCCCCCGCGTCCTCCGGCGAGGCGGCGGACCCGGGCCTGGACCCGGGCCTCCCTGCCGCTCCTCAGAGCCGAGTCTGGGCCTCGGGGACGTAGATCTCGATACTGTCCGCACTCTCCGTGGCCGAGTTCTGCCTGCCCGAGGCCGCCCGCTTGGCCGCCATCAGCCTCTTGCGGGCCTCCTGCCGCTGCCTGTCGGAGGCGTCGCCGGCCTTCTCCTTGCCCGGCGCTGGCCTGGCCTTCACCGGCTTCTTTGGCACGGGGGGCGGCTGCTTTTTGTCCTCCTGCAAGAGGACGAGGGAGGACAGGAGGAGCAGAAGATGAGAGAAAACAGCTGGGATGCGAAAGCAACTCAACACTACAATTTGTATTCGGATTTCACAAAAATATATATGGTATCTTTAATAAGTTTTAAACCTTTGAGAGGATTACATTAACATATTAACATGACTCTGGTAGTGTTGCTACATGGGAAAAATGCAATACAAATAGGGTAAATCTGGTAAATCTGATATACCCTGTACCTTTTAATCTTGAACATGCTTAATTGACCAGTACACACTAATAGAAGATGGACAGATGGAGGTATAATTCTTGTTTGAAAAAGTTCAATCGCTGAATTTAGGGACCAAGAGAAAACACTCAAATCACATGAGCCCTGCACATTACTGATGGATATTCATGAATGTGACAAGCAGCATTCAAATTAAAGTAGGGCTACAACTAATGATTATTTTGATAATCGATTATTCTGTCGATTAATTTTTCAATTAATCGGGGGGGGGGGACCAATTCGATTTCCAGCAATTTTTAATAACCCAGTCTGTCTTTGTATTGTTTCCAGCAACTCACATAAAAAACAAATGTATGCTACATTAAGAGTATAAATAAATTTATAAATAAATAAAATTTTATTTTGTAGCAGCTGAATCAATGTAATGAAATACACAAAATCTTGTTTTATGAAGTGCAACCAGCATGGTGCTTTAGATAATGTATCCAGTTTTTAAATGTAAAAGCACAGACTACCACTGCTGCTACTAAGAATTTTATTAAATAATTGTCTAATGTTATTTAACGTTGATACACATATGTGACAGGGGGAAAGAGCACGTAAGCGAGTGTGTCTGCATTTATTACGGAGAAAAAGCCTTTTCCGCATTTTATGCTAAAAATGCGCCGGCTTGCACTCTCGTGAAACGCCGTAGACTTTAGTGGTAACAAGAAATTTAAGGTGGGTAAACTATATGCACAGCAGTAAAAGTGGTGGATAACTATTTATATCCTTAACATTAGTGATCTCAAAAAAGTAAACGCTGTTTTGTAAATTTAAAAGGTGCATAAATGGCGTTTATGTGCATTTACCCTCCACTACACCACTGAATGAAGGATTTGCGTTAAGTAATCTGAATAATTGCATAAAATAATCCAAAAACTCCACAACGTCACATAATACAGTGTCTCTCCTACCTAATTCCAGCTAATTATTGTCTAATCCTGACAGACTTAAAACAAGACTCTGCTGTGTCCGCCTTTTTTCCAATTCTTCCAGAATTCATCACATAAGCTACTCAAGGCACGCCATTGGTTCTCGTCACCTTTTTCTTTCATGACAGTCGGCATCCAGCTTAATGTTGCTTTACTGCCACCGCGGCTTTGGTTAGCTTACTGCTCCCAAATTAGGAGGTAGCCACTGTACTTATGTGTATAATAACGTTGACCCAACTGATCGATTATTAAATTAGTTGGCAACTATTTAAATCGATTAGTTGTTGCAGCCCTAAATTAAAGGTTAAAAACAGACACTTAACACATGGCACTAAAATGAAAAGGAGCAGTTTCTTATTCATCACTACACTTCATTGATGTCACATTGTTGTAGCAGAGGAAATATCCTGCAGCACCAGATTGTAAGGATCTTGCCTTCATAAACACGTTCTCTCAAACCCACTGCAGGCATGCTTCCATCCTGACACTGCCACTGTGACGGAGGAGGGCATCGCTCTTGACTAAGGATGTAAATGACTGCAAGGGGCTATTACATGATTGCAGGAATGTTCCTACTCAAGTTCACTAGGGTGGCGAAAGAGGGCCCCACCGACAGCAGTCAGCAGTTACCTTCTTGTCTGCAGAGTCAGCCGGCTGCCAGTCGTTGGACTTGAGGTGGTAGAGCTCGTCAAACTTCATGCTGATGTCCTCTATGGAGAGCTGCAGCAGGTCCCAGAACCCGGCCAGGTCCTGAGCAGTGGGCCGTGGGTTGGCGTTGATGTTCTGTCCGGGTCATAGAAAACACACAAAGCCGAAGTTCAAAAAGCTGGTAAGTTAAAAAAAAAAAAAAAAAGCGATAAAATATGGTACCAAGTAACTAAGGATACAGAGCCCATCCCTCTCCTAGAGAGAATCAAACACTTCACAGAGCTCAAATGCTGTCTCAACACTAGAGGGAGCTCATACACCATCTCATGTCACATGAAATTTCACATTAACGTGCAACTAGTGTTCCCGAAAGATAGCTGGATTAGCCAGCAGTTAACGCAAGTCAGACTAAGTCAGACATGACACACCCGATCGTTTTGTTCAGTTTTGTTAAGTCGACGTCGAGCCTGTTTCAGAACTGCCCGTTTTCTGTGAGCTCACTGGGTGACATGCCCCAGGGTCTCGGGGTGGCCAGGAGTGTCTCACTCACCAAGTTCTGCTGGCAGAGTCCTCGGAACTGCTGGAACTTCTGAGACATGAGTAACTGGGCGCTGCCCACTGCGCTGCGGATCTTCCCCAAGACTGCAAAGGGAGAAAAAGGAGGGGAGGAGGTGGGGAATTACCCCTGTAACTTCAGCTGTGCAGATCACAGGGGTATTAACCAAAGTCACAATCCTTAAATGTAGGGCAAGACCCTAGAAATCTTCTGGACTGAGAAGTGTGGAGCAAAGTGATTGACTCTCATTCTGTCTACTGCCACGAGCTGTAAAGGGGCTGAGAATGAGGCTGCCAGCCAGCCCAGGGTGTAGAAAGCTGATGTGTAGAAGTGGGGGATGCCTCTGCGTCCAGAACAAAGATGGGCCACTCTGGGGTCCTTACCCTCCTCTGACAACTGGTTGTCTTTGGTCTCCTGCTCCATCTGCTGGCACCAGCCCTCCATGCGTGCCGTCTCCGCCTGCAGGAGCTTGAGGAACCAGTGGCCGTCGCGGCGGCAGGCAGGCACATTGGGCTGCAGCGGCCCGCCGGGGGAGCTGTTGTTCCCGCTCTCCAGCCACGGATCAGGTGGTGGCAATGAGGACGGGTCCAGTGCGGGGTCCAGCGACTCGGAGAAGGAAGTGGAGCCGCTCTGTGTGGCGGTGCGGCCGGCCAACTGGCGCAGAGCCCCGCCGCCATCGCCGTCGGTGTCAGCCTGCTTGTGCCGACCCGGGGAGTCCGTGGACTGGCAGGCACTGTTCACCAGGTTCTTGATGGCGGGTTTGGGGACGATGATCTCCTGTGTGTCTGAGTCTGTCTCTGGTTTGGAGGCCATGCTGCTGGACCGGCTGAGCCTACGGATGGATGGAGAGGGAATGCACACTAGACCGGTGTTTCCCAACCCAGTGGACTGTCCGACAGGGAGCTGGGATGGAGCAAAAACACGTGCTCTCTGGGGTTCCCCGAGGACTGGGTTGGGAAACACTACACTAAACCAGAAATAGGACAGAACCAGCTAGTCCTGCAGTTCCTTCTACCAAATGAGACTCGATCTAACAAGCTAACGAGGCCTAGATGTGGGCGGACGACTTCCTCTGTGAGCCATCTGCAGATTTTACAACCTCTGTATGACCTTGTCCCGAAACGGGCCATTTTGCAGCCCCGGGCGACTCGGCACGTGGCCCGCGGATGATAGAAAGGTCGTGTTACAACTGAGCACGAGGTCAAGCTCAAAGGGAGAGAAATTTGAAACTGCTCCGAGGGCGACAAGGGAAGGAGACGTGTAAATTTACATCTCAGAGAACGAATGCAAAATAGGTTTGGGGGAAACAACGATGGACTCATGCAAAACATAGCTGTAAAAAACAGGATGGATTTGACGACAACCTCCCGCAGGACCTGGGACTGGCATTTGTGTTATATGGGCTACATACAGCCGAACACGCCGATCGGTACATTTTGGGGTGCAGGCAAAGCACAGGTGGGACTAACGAACACTATAAAATGTGCAAATAGAAATAAAAATATATTTTACTCACTGCCAACTGTCTTCTACTTGTACTCCAATAGACTGGAACTTGCTTAATGGTGGGGTTTCCTCCCTCTGGGCTGGGAGGGCACAGTCCACCTGGCAACAGAGGAAACGTCACCATGGAAACGTGGAGGCGCTTGCGAGCATCCAGACGGGTGAGCGTGATAAACGCGGCACTACCTGTATGCCGATGGACGAGAGCTTCCTTCTAGGCACGGGGTTTGCTCGGGGCTCGTCGACCGTCAGGGCGCCATGCTTGGGCTCTTCGGGGGGACTGGAGAGTGAACGGGCGTCGCGGCAGGAGGCGAGCGGGAGCTGCACTTGGGCGCCTTTGGGCGCAGCACCGGCCCGCGTGCCGCTGCTCAAACTGTCCGAGGAGTTGCTCCGACCCGACTGGCTGTTTGCTTCACTCTTGTGGTCCTGGCTGTCCAGGTAGGTGTCCTGGGCTGACTCGGTGCTGCTCTGCACCGTCACGGAGACGAAGGGCTTGGAGGTGGTGCGTGGAGGGACTGGGGGCGGGGCTGCCTTCTTACAAGTGGTTATACATGTGGACACTGCAGGAAATACATGGGAGAGGGGTGTTAGCGCCACCTCAAGGAGATGACTGACACGCAGCCTGTACTGCAAACCTGCTTGGCCCATCTGCTACAGTTAAATAGTGATATAGTGTAAATTACATCATAGGCAAAGTCACGGAAATTTTCACTTGGTCAAAAATACCAATAAGATATTAAGACACACACACACACACACACACACACACACAGCAGCCTCATGGCACTTTAGAACTGTTGTACACATACTTTAAAAGATTGCAATTCCCCATGTCACCATAAAACTGAGCAGGGGTAATGAAAGCTTATTGTACATGTAAACAATAGGTTTTACATTCACAGGACTCCACCCAACCCATAATGGGTGGCTTAGATCATCTGTTCACTACTGTGAGCTTCAAGACAAGCATGTCTGCTTCAGTGGCCCAATTCCTGAGCGTGCATCAACCAATAGGGAGGGTGTGTCGAGTTGTGGGTGTGGCCCGGAAGGGCAGGGACATGCTGTAAGAAAGCATCTCCAAGCGATGCAAGGTTTGCACGATGTCTCGTATAATTTTACGCTTGTTTCAGATGGCAGTCTCTTTCCGAACAATTGCTGCTACAGTTTGACCTGTGTAACAAGACCCTGAACAGGTGCCCATTAAAAGGGCACAGCCTCTCTCAGCTTAACTTCCTGCCTAGACCTTTAAGGGAAGACTTCACACAGCGGCAGGTTGCCTACCAACAGTGCAGCCTGGTTCCCTTTTATCGACACATCTGCCGGTGGAAGGAACACACGCTCGATTGCCAGTGAGAGCGCTGGAGCTTCTCAGAGTCCCCGAGGGCACTCAGGGAAATGCCCAAACGGGACTAGCGAGGTTCTCCAGTGAAGCAAAGTGCTCCCGATGACAGGCTATTGCCAGCGGCAGCAAAACAGCTGTGGACAGGCGGACAACGGGCTTCAGACGGCGAGAACACTGCGGGGTCCATACCCATGGCATACTCCATTAGCCATTAACCTTTGATTTCTCTCATCTTTATTTATGAAGAGACACACGACTGAGCCGGCACCCGAAACCCAGATTCAGTAACAAGGGCGTGGAACTGCCCGGAAACACGATGCCCTGCACATGTTATGGTGGCAGGTCTCAAATCATGCCCCATTTCACACCCTTTCCTGTGGGATAGTCAAGGAGCTTGTTGAATTTTGCCACGCTCTCCATGTGCCTTTCATTTCATCGTTGTTTTTATTGCCCTGCTAAGTCTGCACAAGTTTTAAGGGATGCTGTTTGGGGACAAGGGCCAGAAGGAAATTAACAAGGCGTTACAGTAGGCTGGACAGCGTGTGGCAGACAAACACCACGGGACCAGGCCAAAAATAGTAGGACTACACATGGAATCATTTCTGCTTCACTAACACACAGTCCATTAGAACAGGATTCTTTATGGTGCCTGCAAAAATCTATATAGAATACATAAAAAAACATGCTGCTTGTCTGTTTCATCTCCATTGAGTTCTTTCACATACAATCCATCCAAGCTGCTGTAATTTACGCAATCCATCTATAGCGCCACATTTTATATTTTATGTTTCATGTGATACATTCATTAGATTGTCTTTATTAGACAAGTCAATAAGAGACCTGAAATCACCTTGAACTACACAACATAACACTTAGTGGAGGATAAAGAGCATGACAGAGCATCAGAGGGAACGTCAGGACGTGTGTAAAAGCACAACGTAATATAATCTTCTCTGGCATTGTTTGTATATTAGATTCCGTTTTTTTTCCGTTGCATGTCTACCCCCAGGACAACATTCAATCAGGGTGGGGCGTTTTAACTTCCCCACGAGACTTGACAAAGTTCCCACGTCAAGCAGTAAAGGCACGGTTAGCCCACAGTTACTTAGCATGAGGCAGAGAGCAAAGGCATAGGCAGTGGGTGTTACGACGGACACCCAGACAGGACAACCTGCAATACTGAACACTCTTCCCATTAGAGGGGCCCAATCTGCTTCTGAAGTTTGCCCACTCCAAAGAACATTTCACTATGCAAAATGTCCAAAACAAAGAATATTTCATTATCTCACAGCATCAGCAAGACTTCTTGACTATGAGATTTCATCACGTCTTTATCTGCACTTATTTAATCTGACTGGTCAACCATGTTGAAAAAAATCAACAGCATTGCCATTAAACCCCAAGGTCTACTGCGAGCGTGTTGGACCTACAGACACAGTGGAGCCTGATGTGTGCATTGAGCTGGACCATGCTTCTGGGAACGGGGCTGGCTGAAGACAGGAAGCTGCCACTCGCTCAGAATGAGGTGGATTGTCAAACAGATGCAACACAATTGAGAAGAGAAACTGCTGTGTGGCTGCATCTCAACCATCTGACATCACATAGAGGTCATCTGTATGAACCACAACAACACCCCCACAAAATGCCACTGGTTGAGTTATTCACTGTCATTACAAACAGCGGTGACCACAACAAGGTGCACACAGATTGCAACCAGGCACACAATATTTGGGCAAACAAAACAATGACCAATTCAAGGACCAACACGCTTGGGTTACAGATTATCGCGCCCTACACTATGCCACTAGTTGTACTCTCCTAGACAGACATGGAAATTCAACATGGAGTTTTGATCATGAGGCAACACAGTAGTGGTAGGCATTCAAGGTCAGACACCGTAGAGCTTAAACCCTCAACCTGAAAAGGTTATTGTTCCCATGAAATGCAGGGATTTGAGCTTCTTTCTCATCCTCTTAATGACCTTTGAGGTCCATGGACCCTGCTAATGGACCTTTATTATTCTGAGTGACACCCACAAAGAGCTCATACAGTGTGGATCCTCAGAAGAAAGCAATTCTGTTTTGTTACCGGAAAAGCAGCTTCTTTTGTCCCTGCAGACATGATATGCCCTGGTGCCCATCATCAGCAGAAGGTCTGGCATCATAACATAACCCTTTCCTAAATCTGCCACCCCCGCCAGCCAGGCGCTGCTGGCAAGTTCTGCTAACTATCTCCTCTAGTAACAAATCCCTCTCAGGCAGAGGAGGCCATCATGACAACAGTCGCCATCACCCTTTTGGTGACATCAGAGGTGTGGAAACCACACATGGCCACAGAACCACAGAACACTGTAGGTCCACGTGGCTGCGCAAAGCACACAACAGTATGACAAAGACATAAAATAAACAAAAGTCAGTCAGGCACTTCATAAAAATACATCAATGCATGGTAGGTGTGACACCTCCAAAAAAAAAAAATAAAATAAAATAAAAAATGGATGCAGATCCAGAAAGTATCATGTAAACAGTCTCCCTAAACACACAGAGTTTGAACTACACAAACACGCAAATTGTATCCATTAGCTGAGGGTGAGGAAGCACAGAACCCTTCAGAACTTTGCAAACATTTATACCCATAATTCCTTGTTGATAACTGACAGTGGAATGGTTAGGGTCAATGATACCAGTAAATTATTATACAATACCTTAGGAGTAACATGTTGGCAAACCATTACAGGTGATTTGACCATAGGGCAACAGTTTTACAGGGTTACAATGGTGTGGTTCGATCCCACCAACAGCATATGTACCATTGACTGGATTAGAAATGGATTCTGGAGTGACCCATGGCAGCTACAAATTCTCGTAATGACAAGAGGAAATCCAAATGGGCAAAATGAAGTGGAAAAGGGTTTCCTTGGCAACAGCAGACTTAAAACATCACACTGATGTCAATCAAAATAATCAGAAGAATGGGTCTGACATGGGAGAATGCGGCAAACACAGCATTCCTGGCCTTGCTGGATCCTCTTCTTGTGGCTCCGCCAACAGCCCTTTGGGTATCGCACGAGGAAACGGCACACTGGAAAGGTGTAGAATACACACACACACACACACACACACACAAGCAAGCAAGCAAGCAAGCAAGCAGACATTTGCTGGAGCAGCTGTCAGACCTGGCAGCGAGCTCCAAGCTCACGCCCTGTCATGGCTGAGGATGCACAAGCAGCGGCACTGAGCAAAGGAAACACGGGGGGTAGCATGTAAGCCAAAGAGAGGTCCACTCAATCGGACCTGGTCATTAAGGCGCAGGATGCGAAAGCAGACCAGAATCTCTCACCACGGTGCCACGATACTATGGATAATTCCCATCCAATAAAAAAAACACATAACACACTAACAATTTTACACCATCACGGCTTCCTTGAAAAAAAAATGTCAGTGGTGGTGAAAAAGCTAAATATGGATTATGGACTCAAGAGAGAGCAGAACGTGAAAGCGGGGGTGTTTAGAAACATGACTGTACACTGCCAGCTTTCTGCGAGGGGATGGGGGGAGTATTATCAGGTGTTTCTTCTGCTGACATGGATATTTAGCAGGGATAA
Organism: Mormyrus proboscirostris; assembly: GCA_026779585.1. Taxonomy (NCBI): domain Eukaryota; kingdom Metazoa; phylum Chordata; class Actinopteri; order Osteoglossiformes; family Mormyridae; genus Mormyrus; species Mormyrus proboscirostris. The sequence continues at coordinate 354,918 of JAODKF010000120.1, read as the reverse complement.
TTGGAAATATTTTATAACGAGGCAGCTAATGAGCATTTGTTTGGCTGAAACCGGAAGCTCCGCTTCCTTTTTAGGCTCCACCCAGCCGCTGTGCTATAGCCCCACATCGTGACACATGCATTTTGAGCCTCGGTCCAGAATGCAGTTGCTAAGATAATCCCCTTGGTGTGGTAAGCTGCCGCAGCATCTCCGTCACTAATGAGGTCCCCCTTACCCATTTAAGAGCACAATCTTTATGACACCACTGAGGGGAGCCAAAACAAGGGGAGGAGGAATGATCCCTTTAGCGGCACCAAAATGCGACTTATTTTATTCTGATCAAAGACAAAGAGTGTGGTTCAAATACCAATAAATATTACTAGAAATGTACCTGTTGCGATTTTCTCACCCGACTCTGATTTCCATTACTTTTTGCGAGTGTGACTGGCCAACACAGATTTTTGCCGATTCTGAGTCTTTATCGTTGACAACGTTTTCGTTGTGGTTCCCCGCACTTTACTTTGGCTTTACATGCATTTCTAACTCCAAGCTCTGTGTCATCCTCACTCACAGTGAAGAATATTCAGGCTAACGACATGTTAGCATCCTTCCGTGAGTGTTCTCGCGGCCTTGAGGCTATTGCCTGTGCCAGATTGGCTGATCAGTCTCTTGTATTTTCTATACCAAACCAGTCTCTGTTCTGGGTCGAGCACGCTGAAAATCGGCTGATTTCAGTCCGTGGGCGATCAAATCGGTGCATCTCTAAATTTTACTGGTTCTTCAAAAAAAAAAAAAAAAAAGGGTACCCACATCCTTAGGGGGTAAAAGGGACCTTTCTCTGTCTATCGAGGTATTAAGTATCATCTTGTGTTGTTCTCTGATACACAGAAGAAATTTGTGGTGTAGGCAATCTAACCTTCTTCTGTCATGGCTACTTACTGAAGCAGACAACTCTAACCTAGTGGCCTGGAAAAAGGGACATCTGGGAAAGATGTTGTGACTGCAAAAAGCATGTGATTGTCCCATTTTTTTGTCCTACAGCAGCTCCTGTTGGGCAGGGAGACCTGTAGGACAAAACCAAGCAGGCAAGGAGGAGAGTTCAGCACACATCATCAGTGATGACTCACATATCTGTTAAGAAGCAAAGGGTCTGATGTCCTATTAAGTGCCCTGTCAGGGTTCGTGTTTCAAACCTTTCACCGGTTGTTGAATAAGCCTCTCTTCCTCGGATTACCCACTTACTCCAAAGTTGGAAAGCTTACAAAAACAGTGGCACATCCTTTGCCTACCAGCTGCATCACCAGGCCTCAAAAAGGACAGGATGTCACATTTCGGTAGGCCACCGGGTCAGCACAGCATGCCAAACCAAGGCAGAAGCACAATTCAGCATTCACATTCCTGAAGCGGATAGCATCTTGCCTTGGTGGCTGTCGGCAGGACAGTGAGATAAAAGATTAATTCAAAGAATATATTCAATGTGACTAAATTACATTTGAAATGAAATATGACATCACTGAGACCACTTGGTCTTGCTGCCTTACAAAGACCCAGTGTTTTGTATCCAATTATAATAAAATGCTATTCACTGAGAGCTGGCTGTAATTCTCCTGCCGTTTCATATTTACGACCCCAACTGGCGGAGGGGAACTGGGGTGGAGGCAATAAGTCTCACTCTGTTGAAAAGCTAGGTGGCATTTTATTAGAAAATAAGGGAACATGCTATAACTGTAATTACCGCCGAAGGTGAACTATTACAGCGAAGATGAACCCTGACCTGAAGATTTGTGGAGGGGCAATAAGGGAACCTATAAGATCTCGGCTGGGAGGACCTGGCAGGAAAGTACCTGTTTGGCATACACCTTCCTACACATGGAACACTCCCCAGCAGCAGACATGGCCACGGCAGAAAGGGCCATAAAGGTCAGTAGAGGTCACCCGTCGGTGAAGACCACACCCACACCATGCTGCCCCCATGGGACAAAATTACCAGAGACAACAATCAGGATCTATGTGGACACATGTAGCTGTTTAGTTGGCTACAACAGTCACTTTCAACCAACGAGTTCAATGTGTAAGCCACATTTCTTGAGTCAAGAGAACACTGTAAAAGCCCACAGAACAGTCTCCCCCCCCCCAACAGACCTGGTATGTATGCAGAGTATCAAGACAGGTTGCTATGGCAGTGACACTGGAAAACCTGTCACTGAACTGTAGGTGAAGCTGAAGCAGAATAATGATTTCACGATCCCTACAGAACGAGCTGGGATGCACAGGAGACTAGCCACAGTGATTCGGATCCATTTCCACACAATCCACATTAGCCGACAACAAATGGCATTAATGTTTACACATAACAGTGTTCTTACCATGTTTGGCCGAATGCTGTATCCTAAATATCATGCATGAGAGAATAATGTTTCAGGTATATGCCTCCCTCTCTCATCCCAAGAAAAATCTAAAGTTCAATAAGCAAGATGCAGAAATATTATACTCAACAGGCCTGTTCATCCCTTTACACACATCAGTAAACCTCTCTGGCTATGGAACAAGTCCCTTCTGCATCCTTATTTATTGACCGCTCAGGGGAACCTCTGGCTAGCCAGCCCTGCAAATTATCAGGGTGGCCTCCTCGAAACAGCACCTGGCCGATGGCCGAACAGTCACCTAACACGGCGTTCCGAGCAACCCAAAACTAGAGGCGATCGCAGGAGAAACCAAAGCGAGGCACCTGCCTGAGCTATGGCTCCCCATAGACGTCCACCTCAGCTCTAGGAGCCACGCAGAACAAAACAGACGTTATAGACTAATCAGAACTTACTCCTCCCTTTCTCACACCCTCTGCAAGCCCCCGCAAGGCTTCACACGGGTGGCTTAGATCTCCCATGGTCTTGCAAGCTCAGCCTTAACCTAAAGCCTCCCCCCCAAGAGACTCACCCAGGACACACCCTTTGTTGCCAGGACAGGAGGCACGCATGCCTGTGTTGCCTAGGTGTTGCTTTGGCTGTAGCTCTGAATCAGAGTATATGAACGCAAAACAGTACGTGTGTAAGTACAAACTTTGAGGAGCTTAGCTGAGCACATGTGACAGTCACCGCTGAACCAGCACACCTCCCACTAACAAAACGCAATGCACAACAAGACTTTTCTCAAAGCATTTTTGGTGGACACTAAAAGGAGGGAAAAGAAAGCAAAACTACGAATTATGAGCCAAAACCCTTATCAATTCCACCAAGAGGCGAGCAATATCATGTAAATGTCAGGAAGCAGCTTAAATATTAATAAGGAACATAAGTACATTAAATAAGAACACCCCTGAGGACTGATCACAGAGTACCACAGGACGAGATGAGGGGGTGAGGGGGAGGTGCAAAGCTAAAAATACACATCACTGCTTAATACTGCCATCATCCAAGACACGTTACTGGATAAATCTATATGCACAGACAGATCAGAAACCATGCGATCCGTGTGTAAGGTACAATCGAACAGATCAGCTTATGTAAACTGTCCAATACCACGGTTACGGTAAAGCAAGGAACATCACAGCCAAGCATGGAACAGAGGATTAGTGAGGAATCTCAGAGGATCACTCGAGGGCAGCATGCTATCTGGGTTGCCCAGGTGGCACTGTTAATACACAGGTTGCCTTCTTCCTAATTACACCTATTCCACAATCAAGGCACAAGTGTCAAAATGAATGTTTTCCCACTGATTGTGTAAATGAACAGGCTATTTTATAAGACGACACTTAAATCTGGGCACAGCTTCACTGCATGAACCTAAATGTGAGGGAGATAAGCCACCCGGGTACCACCAAGCTTAAAGAATGGAGACAAAAATGACCAAGTTAACCACCCCGAAACATGTCAGACATACAATCAGTATCATACAGCTCTGTTCAGCAAATAAAATTCTGAAAGAAACCGCTAAGGGATTATGGGAAATCTTAGCAACAGTGCCAGATAGACAGGGTGAACAGCTGATTTAAAATCTGACCTCTCGGTTACCAGTCTGAAGATATTAGCCAAACCCTGAGGCAGGAAAAAGGTATTTTTCTAGGATTATATAGAATAATACATTTCAGCCATTTAATATATTCCCCTGTAAACACAGAGACATTGAGCTACTTATTCTATACTGACTGTTATTTTAGGGAAAAATAACCAAGAAAATAAACCCAAAGGATGAGAGGGAATAAATAAATGACAAAACCACATATGTTTAAAACCTCTGGTTGGTTGGTTGTTCTGGCACCATAGAATCCAAAGTCAAAGTGAGAATATGTCAAAACTCTGAAGGAGGAGGGAGTGATTCACTAAATACAGAAAGACATCTCAATAGGCAATATAAGTAAGAGATTTAAATCTACACACTTGACTAGGCTATCAATAGAGTGCGACACACAAGGTGATAAAGGTTAGACAGAGTATCCTATAAAAACACAAAATGCTGGGTGTCGTGACAAAAAAACAAAAAAAACAAAAGCAACTTCCTGGACAGAAGAAACGAAGGGGGTGGTTATCAAAGTTATCAGCAAGCAAACAAGCTCAGCTGAAGACAAGGACATTACACATGATACACAGTGCCACCGCAAAAACAACGATTCATGGGAAATGTGAGCAGAGTTTCAACTCTCGGGGAGTTGCTGGGATGGTTTGTGCATGACTGCGGCATGCCGATGTAATCATTTCCTACCTGAACTCGCAATACACACGCGCTGGGCTACCTAATAAGGGCCCAACGGAGAGTATACGCGCCAGACAGTAAGACAAAAGCCAACGACTGGTATTTTACAGCACGTTTAAGAACAACTGACACGCCTGTGTTATACTGTTAACATCCGTTAAGTCGGGACATTGAAGGAGAACGAAATAAAACAGAGTACAAGACAGAGGAGTCTCTATAAAATATTACATACCATCAAAGTCATCGAAACTGAGCTCCTTTTCTTCGAAATAAAGTGGAAGAGTCGCATTTGCCTGTTGCCGGTCGACACCGCATCCGGGGGGAGGGTGGAGAATTACGTTTAAACAAGTCTTTAGACTCTTCTCTGAACGCAGCCGACCCGCACCGATATGAAGGCAGCAGTTTAACAGAACATAGCACCGTCCTTTAGGGCGGTCAGGAAACAGGAGACCGAACCCGGTTCGAAACGCCAGACCTGTGCAGAGGGCCCGTCGGAAGGAGGAGGAGGCGTGGCGACGGGGAACAAACTGAAGGGGGCGTGGTAATGTAAAAAGGCGTGGTTAAGGGAAAATGAACTGTGTCGAAGCTCGAGGGGGCGTGGCGATACGGAAGGGGCGTGGTTACGGGCAGGCAGCGCAGAGCGCCTCACTGCGGCTGTCAGCGCGTGCTTAAAATTACACCACTTTCGCTACTACTTCAACTGATAATCTGTCATCTCCTATTCGGGAAGAAGACCAACACCTGCAGTTTGACAGAGGCGTACGTGACGCTCTTCCTGCCGGGTTTACTGACTCACGTGTTATATAGGATCTGATCTGTTAAAAATTCAAAATGAAATTACTGAATTTATTAACTAATGGGGTTAGCCGTCTAGCACGTTAACCTCCATTGCAGCAGCATATATAAATATACGACTTCACTCTTTTCCTTCATGTTTTTTTGCAACTGCCAAGGTTAGAGAATTAAATATCTCAGATGGCTAAGGTATTTAAAACCAGTTCTTGGTGTTCGCGACCCTAGGCACATACCTTTGTGGAGATTATGTTTCAATGATACGGGATCTTTTTACTATCTCTATGGCAGTCTTACTGTAAAAAATGTGGCTGTTGTGACAATAGGATTACAAAAAAAGCATATCTCCACCGCAGCCAGGAAGGGGAAAGCGAGTTGTCACGCTTCCTGACTACTTCAGTTATTTAATTACACAACTCTTACTGTTTTTAAGTTTTAAGCTTTACTCGCGTTGCATTTTATAACCAGAACATAAAACACGGGATAACAAAAGGGAGGTAAGACAGGAGAAACACATGCAACCGCTGCTGATGAGACACGCCGTACCTGCGGGATCTCTCAAAAGCTAGGCAGGTATGTTCCACTTTCTCAGGTTAAACATTGACAAAAATAATGAACGAGGAAACACAAAAGAAATCACCGCACATGCACAGTTAGTTCACTGGATTGTGAAGCTGGAAGGCAAGCATGGATGGAGACTTCACAAATCAAAGTCTAACCGAGCTGGCAACATGGTGAACGAGAAGGAAGCATTGGTGACCATTTCACACGACGCTCCTCGCACCAACCAGCACGAAATCCCAAAGCAGCAACAGAAGTGACTTGGTCATTACGACTCCCGGGAAATACAAGCAAAAGAGTGCCATGGATTTACCAAATGCAGCATTTATCTCCTCCTCGTCTGATGATCGATGGCCGTATTCGCCACTCCAACATCTTCTACACTTCTAGAAGCGTGCCTCTCTCCCCTTTTTTATTGACGTTACAGTTGTGTGCCGATCAGTTGCCCTTCTCGATCAGTTTTTTTTTTTTTTTAATAATAATCATAAGCACTCTCTCCTACTCAATGCTCCACGTCGCGGAAAGAAAGAGGCCATTTGGAAACTCCTCCAATTGATCTGATTGGGCCGGACCTCAGAAAACCCGCCCAGCGACCACTATAATTGGAATATGGGTTCTTTCTATCACACCTGTGAGCAGATTTCATTGGATAGTATTATACGTGATCCCGCCTTAAAAACTAACGTTAAACGTTACTCACAAGAACCGGAATATAATTGGCTCATGCCGGCCCGTTTCTGCGTTCATTGGGCGCATCTCGTCTTTGTCTTTCCCTCTTTGTGAGGCAGCGCTCGACACCTTCAAAGGAACCACCACCCAGTATTCAATGCATTTTCACCCCGCCTAATTTGATAGTCGGCTTATTTCTCACGTCAATGATTTAATCGGTATTTCAACAAGGGTCAGTTTCCAGTGACAAAATCCTTACTTGAATCTCACAAAAGTAGTTTTGCGTAAGAATAATATGTTCTTCGCAGAAAAACCGACAGAAGGCAGTGTAAACTAACGGTAAATATATAGATAATAAATAATAAAAAGGAATAAATTCCCCAATTCCGTTATGTCTCAGGCTGCGTCTATCACAGTATTGCACAATATGTTTTTGCAATTTTCAAAATCAGTTATCTGATCCTAGCTGGGCAAGCATTATTTAGAGAATTTTTGTTACACATAAAAATAATATAGTAATTTTATCTCTTTTCTATATTTTAAGACAATTATAGCACTCCTGTCCTCTGGCAGACGGTCTTCGCATCGACGGGCTTGGTGTCATGACTTGCTTGGTGGTCTGCTGCAGTTAACATTCTCATATTTTTGTCATCGAAGTCAGATTATAGATTTCTAGAAGCTAGAAACGCTTTTGAGTCCAATATATGTTTTATTTTTTATGTTAAAATAAGCGCAAATTGTCAGTAAAACAGAGTTGAAACCAGTTTTAGCAAATTATCTTATATAATTCTAACACAATATTTTTCTTTGTACAGTTTATCAAATTTCCAAAATCTTATCAATTTACTATTATTATTATTATTTGCTAATGATCAAAGATATTAAGGCAGATCCAAAGGTGAGCATCATGAAGAATAACGCAGTTTTTCAAAGCAACATATTCAGCAAAACTTATGTTGGCTGATAAAAAAACCAGCAGCTCTGGATTTCACTTCTCTTCTCCAAGTAAACCTACTGATCGAAGAAATGTAATGTAGATTACTGATGTGTCTATCAAATAAGTCTTGTGTTTTATGTGTGTAGATTATGTTTATATTACACTGTTATTCCCCACAATGTAATAAATACCTGTTATTCTGATTTTGTTGGAACCATTTTTCACGTCCCCACAAAAATCTGTGAATGCAATCAAAAAACTAAAAAATGCAAAAAGTCTCATATCTTGTTTGGTTACTTATGGTGAAGGTTTGGCCTGGGTAGGGGTTAAGATCATCATGTTGGGATTAGAGTTTTCCCCATAGAAATGAAGATATAATTACAAACCTGTGTGTGTGTGTGTGAGAGAGAGAGAGAGAGAGAGAGAGATGAAAGGCAGTGGGAACCAATTCTTATGCTAGAACATATAAGAAAGTGCACAGGAGCGTCCCCTGGGCTAATGTACCTAGTACCCCAATCACTGGTCTAGCCCAGTCAGAAAAAGCTCCTTCAGCGTTTGCGTTTGTCATTTTCTAGAAGAAAAACAAAGAAACGTTAAAAGTGTTTCACTAATCCAGATACTGTGAAAAAAATAAATCAGGAAACATTGTTCTTATCTAACTTCATCTGCAGTGTGCTGAACACTTTTTACGGGATGTTTTCTTTGGCCTACATAGAAACTGCACAACTGGACAATTTTATTTTAGGAGAAAGTACCATTCCAAAAATGCTAGCTGAGAAGATGTCTGCTGCCATGTGACCTAGTGGGAAAGGGATACTACGGATGTCAGTGCGCACAGAAGGAGACGCCTGGCTTTGGTCCAGCCCCTGCCTCCATGTGACTCCGCTGGACTCGGAGCAGACGTGCCGTTTCGGTGCCAGCAGAAATGAGAGCCCAAGGTATAACTACTACCGCAAAGACCTGTTCTAGGTGCCCTGATGGAACATGGACAGGAAGTGCGGGCTGTTCAATGACACTCTGTGATTTAACCACACAAGGGGTAGGCAGCATTTGTACGAGATGGTGGGTCCATAAAACTGGATCCCATACAGGCCACACAGATGAACTGTACCGCACAGCTGCCACTGGATGCGCAACAACTGTAGGGAGCCGAGCTGAAGGCTTGCTTGGTGCTACTTAATCTACATTTGCTTTTCCATCCTTGTTCAACAGCAGAAGTGTGCAGGAGTGTTTGTTATACCAGTTTTTTTTTTTTTTTGCCGATGTTGCTGTTTTTCCCCTCAAGAATGTTTGCCAAGTTTTCTGTTGAAACCTTTTAGCATAAATAGGTTAAGCATCACAAAATAACAAAGTGTTTTCATCAAAACCCAAATGCTTTTACTGTAAATTCAAATCACTTTAGGAAAAACTCAAGGAATAAGGACCCTGAACCTAAATGATGAAGACAATAATCAATTGTAATATATTGCAATATCTTCCAAAATTTGCAAAAATGAAAAAGGCAACAAAGACCTAATGACTTATGACTATGCAAATATTCCACAGTAAATAATATATTAGGAGAAGGCTGTTAGATGTTTTTAAACATTCCCTCCGTTGCCCTCATGCGAGTCTTCCAAAGTCTCCCTCAGGATGACATCCGTATCTGTCTCTAAAGCCGCTTTCCAGCCTAAAGGTCATTTAACCACAGTGCTAATATAGGACTTGGATGATTCCTTAGGATCAGTAAGTCAGGCTGCGATTAGCCGCTTGCGGCGCCAAGCCCTAGGACAAAGTCCAAAAGGCAAAATGGTACTCACTGGTGCTTGTACTGTAGGTGCGGACGGTAGTGGCAGTAGGTGGGGGTGAGTCGGAGTCCAACGAGGCGGTGTCGTCATCCTGTGAGCACCCTGCCTGGATGGCACGCAGGTAGCTATGGCTGCGTGACCGGAAGGAGGTGGGCAGCGGGAGGTCCAGAGCCTCGACGGCCTGGGAGTCGGACTCGCCGAACACCGACTCGGAGCAGGTCTCCTCATATCGGTGGCTTACCTCCAATTCCCGAACCTGAAAGGGCAGGCAAGTCCTAAGGACGCTGGGTGGGGGGGAGGGGGGAGCACACCTGGCCAGATACCGGCAGGTCACGTGACCTTTTCCTTAGCAGAGTCCACCAGCAGTCATGAAAGTGTGATCAAATCGAAGGGATTTGATCCAGCCCCTAACGTAGACGTTGTTAATTTCCCTCAACAGCAAGATTTCTGCTAAAACTAAGACAGGCATAGCAAGGTAACCACATAAACATGACAGAAGAATGGCCATCACCATCAGTCACCTCCATAATTTGACTTTATTCCCCTCTTCTAAGAAACTAAATCACTCAAAGAGCACACACACCATCATGAAGAGACTGATCATATATCTGACTGGCTGCAGTTGATTTGAACGTACCGATGCATTTATTAATGAGCTTTAGCGCAATACCTGGCAACACAAACAATCCCCAGAAAAAAATCCCCTTAGGGATGTCTGTGCTCTTCTTTAAGCGACCACCTAGGTGTCTGACTCCTTCCTTGCAGGCATCTTTAAGAGCTTGCTTGCATTTATTAATTTCATTTATAATATCCATTTTTATTTACGTCACAAAGCGAACGAGATTTCCAGCTCTCCTTCCACCCTGCTGATCCAGGGTGTTAGCAGTTACAGGCCTGGTCCATGAGACTAGCTTGCTCCCTTGTCTACTGTTCTTCCTCTGCTAGTATACTCGGGGAAGTTTTACTTGCACAAAAATGCTGAGAACGAAAAATGACTGGTTCAGAGAGACAACGAATCAGATTGTAGAGGAGGCAGGTCTAAGCAACTACAGGAGGCGGGACCAAGACTTTTCATTCTGCCCACAAAACTTTTTGTGTAAGTAAAACTCAAACGAGCTGCTACCATAGCATCCTTTGCTTAGTTTTGCTGCTACAGCTGCTGATAATTGTTTATCGGAATCAATAGATCCCGATGAGGAAACCTATACCTCCTCGATATAGTCCTCTGGCAAGACCCCCCCACCATGTAGAGATGGATGCTTATAAGAGGGTGTGTGGAGGGAAGTGTTTTGTCCCAGAGGGAAGTGATTTGTCACCAAGCCAGCTTCACCTTGAAGTCGTCATGACAAATAATTAAAAATGTTGGACCGTAGAGTCGGTACATATGATAATACGAAAGTTGGTGATTTTTCTAGCATGTAGTTAAAAAATAACCGTCCATGCGTATTGACACAAGTTAGATAAAAAGCAAAATTCTCCACATTAGACCATAATAAACGTCCCAGTGTTTAATTTTTTTTTCTGAAAATTACATGTGCAAATATTTTCCTGACATCTCTAATTGTAAGCTTTGGTGATTATTAATCCCCAGGTCCCACCACAAACATCTGGTAGCTCTCCATGCAACCCCCAAATCTTCAAGGAGCCTGAAATGGCGGCCTACCGACTGTCTACGCCCGATGTGAATTTTGGCGATCGTGGGTGTGACGATTTTACAACGATGCAAAGTAGCTATTAGCGGGCGCAGAATTCGAGGGAGTCGCGTTTCCTTCCTCTTCAGCTGGTCCTTTATGAGACCGATCGCACGGAATGACGTGCATGTCCACTGTTACAGAGATCTCCACACGTGCTGAAATGGCAGCGGCTGCCTTTTAAGGCCGTGGAGAATTCGGTCTCAGCCACTAGCCTGCTGTGTCTTGGAGAACTGGGGAGGCCTTCTTCCTGGGGGCCTGGGGCCCCAGCCTGGTCTGGGATCCCACTGACCTGGCTGTGGCAGCTGCTCTTCCCCAGTGTGCTGCAGGTCCGACCGAAGTCTTCATCATCCCACTGCAAAAAGGGCGAGCTGGTAGGCCCTCCGAAGCAGTCCAGGTTGTCCAGGCTGCGGTTGGTGGAGAGCTCCCTCAGGGAAGGAAGACAGCTGGGGGGGGGGGGGGAGGGAAGGTGGTGGTAAAAACAGAGGAGAAGGGCTGAATCTCCTCCCTCAGTGACATTTTAGTTTTATCGCCCTCTAAGCCTGGATGGGCCCTGGTGGCAAGCGGAGGCGAACAAGCATGTGAAAGCAGGCGTGAGAGTTTCCGCTAGGCATCGCGGTGAAATGGTGGCAGGAGACGTGGTCCAAGGGCGGGCCCACGATTTCTGCCCGCGGTGCCGCACCGTGGTCCTCGCCGAGATGGAGCGGAATGTCCCCCTCTGGCGATCGTCACCCCACGACACGCCGAATAAGAGATTGCCACGGCACGGGGTGACTGGGAAGATGCGGCGCTTTGATGTGGGAGGGGTGGGACAGGCAGGTGAAGGAGCAGAGGTACAGATGCACATGGGGCAGCGCTGGCCCGGCCACTTGCCACTCTGTGCCCCCACCCCAACCCCCAACAGTCACCCCCCTCTCCCCCAACTGAACTGACCTGCCCAGCTGATGTAGAGAGGACACACTTTGCATTGGCGACCACATTGGCTCTAGATCCCCATGCAGCATTGTGCAGCCCCAAGCTCTGCTGGTGACAGAGGTCACGAGGAAGAGGGTGAGGAGGGGTTAGGGTTACAATCACCTCTACTCCAAATATGCAGTCATTAAGAATTTCATTTCTTAGCGCAGTCTGTACCACTACCTCGCAATTCCTTTATCTATGGAATATAGTGTAAACCTATAACAGAAATTGAAACTTTTGCCCTTACAAAAAAGTAAAGGTTATGGGCTAAAACAAGCACTAGTTCCATGTAAATAAGTAGGGTGTCGCTGAAGTGAGTTTGTTAAAAAGCTGCCACCTAGTGTCAACTTTATGAACTGACACGGAAAGGGCAACTCTTGTCTGCAGCTTGGACTTAAAAAAAAAAAAAAAAACTTGCTTCATACCAGCCTCACCATCAGTGATTTCACTAACCATGCACACGCTTGCTATATTATATTGTTATATTAGAGATTTTCTCTTCATGCACTAGATATTGCTTTATAACATTCACGTTCATATTGCATTATTTATGGAATTTTCCTTTATATTCTACAGTATTTACACTGTGCAGAAAGCGGGACTTTTCACTAATCATTTGAGTGCAATCTTTTCTAATTCTAGTTTAAATCCCAGGATGAGGATAAGCAGACATAACAGCGAAACTTGGATCCCTGTGGATTTTAAACGGCAGTGATGTCAGAATTGGGACCATAAGAACTAAATGTAGCAGTAGGTATGATAATTCATTCGACTGTAAAACACATCATTTCCGATGTAGTAACTTGCTTAAAAAATGCCTATAATTTATTTACAAAACGCAATACAATATTTACCTATTATTTTCAGTTACTTCCCATGTATGTGATGTTTAGAGTCACACACGTTCTGTAACCCCTACAACATAGTTCGTTGAACTACTGATACCGCAGTCTTTTATCTTATGCCATAGCTCATAAATTGGACAGAACCTTACAAACAAAATCTTTTTGCTTTCTTCTAAGTTTTTACTTTCTAAGAAACAATATAATTACGTGTTGGTGCCCTTTGTGTGAATAACACTGACCCAATCCATCCGTTCTCTGTACTTGTTTGCCCTACTTAGGGTTGTAAGGGGTCTCATCGCATGTCATACAGATTTCACTCACACCTGCACATCTATGGGGATTTTGGGAACACCAATTAGCATGTTTTTGGGCTGTAGGGGGAAACACCCCTCCGCGACACGGGGAGAACATGCATACTTCATGCACATGGAGCCATGGTGCAGACTTGAACCCTGGTCCAAAAGGGTTCAACAGCGCTGACCACTACACCACCCCAACACTGATTCTGATAACTTGATGTTATCTGTCCTGTAGAGTAGATCTCTAAGACTTGTATTAATGAATGACCCAGACAGCTTTTCCATACAATCTATCGCTTCGCCATTACAAAACATTGAAGAATTTCAATCAGAAAGTAAGAAGAAGTTGGAGAGATAATCACTCAGATTATAAGCAACCAGTGGAGGTGGGACCAAGACATCTAATTGGTTGGTTCTGCCCAAGCTAGTCACTTGGACCCAGCTCCTGTACAATCTGATTGGTTATCTCTCTGAACCAATCATTTTTCATTCTGTCCTCAGAACATTCTTGTGTAAGTAAAACTCCCATGAGCAAGAAGGTGTTAAGGTGTGTAGAATGTACCAACTGCACTGCATGGCCACGCACACGCAGAGCCCGGTGCGTGAGAGAGTGTCCACAGGCTCTACAGTATGTCTTGCTGACCGGAACGTTGATGGCTGTTGCCATGACTACATCCCCATGTGTCCTAACCCAACCACTGTCCCATTCCTGTGATTCTCAGCCCCCCTTTGTCTATGTAGATGTTCCCCAGTGGGCAGTGGAAGCAACAGCAGAGACGTACTTGCGGGACGGCAGCTGGTCGCTGAGCGAGTGCTGCGTAGCCTTCAGGTAGCTCTGCCTGCGCGCTGCCATCTTGGGTGAGGGCTTGGGACTGCTCTCAGAGTCGTCGCTGTCTTCCAGGTCCCCCATGGCCTTCACGTAGCTGCCGCTGCGCATCCGCCGGCAGGGGATCTCACCGGAGCTGCTGCCTCTGCCCAAGGTGCTGTTCCAGTCCTCGGGGGGGACCTGGGGAGGCACAGTTGAGTAAGCTCACCTTACTCAGCATTTACACCAGCACTATTCCCTAAATATCCATCATTCATCTATGTGCATTACTGCCTAGCTGGGAAAATAGCAACGGTTTTACTAAAACAGGAATGTTTATCATCAGCCAGAGGAGTCACACCATTAGAAAACTGTGAAAACAGTGTTACGAGTTTGTTACAGGTCTAAATATGTAGAATGTCCATACTTTCATCCATCTATTCCCAGTCAGAGTTGTGGGATATATGTATGTTAAATTATACAAAACACAAATACCATTAAGTTGCACAGATGAAGGGACAACACTGAGAAATGTGATGTTTTAAGTTTACAAATGATTTATATTAAGTAGGGAATCCTTGCTGGACCAGATTGTATAGGTGGGTGAATCTGAGATGTTGACTGGGGATTTGGGGCATTCTGCCCCCTGGTGTTCACTACATATATCGCATAACAAACTGAAAGAACATAAATATGGTAATTTAACCCTTATAGTGACCTTCTTCAAAGTTAGTGTGGGTAAAGTGGCTCATCTTCGGTCATACTCCCTCGTTCCTGTACCTGCAAATAGTGGCAGGTCAGGTCTTGGGTGCAGGACTTGGACTTAGTCAGCATTGCTCTGTCAATGGTGGCCGAGCCCCTCTGACACATCTGCCGGGCCTGGCTGAGGGTCAAGGTGGACCAAGAGCCGCCCTTCAGGAAGTCGGCGTCCATCCCAGTGCCGATGGCCCGGGGGGCGCTACCCCCAGGAGCAGATATCGCCAGGCACGCCTGGTTCTTGAGGTTGTTGTTGCTCTTGGAGCCCTTGAGCGTGTGCTTGTCGATGGTGCTGTAGGAGTTCATGAAGTACTTGGAGGCTTGGCCGTCCGCCGTGGACTGGTCCAAGCTCATCATGTTCATGGGGCTGCGGTAGTTACCAATATCACTGTCCAGGTCATCAGAGCTCCAGTAGCCAGACATGTTAGAGCGCGGTCGGCGCTTGGGGGGCTCGGCCTTCGGGGTGCGCTCTTTGCTTTTGCTGCGGCGACCGTGCTTGCCGTCCCCGGCAGGGCCCCCGGAGCCTGCGGAGAAGCGCCCGTTGGCGTGCCCTTTTCCAGAAACCTCCAGAGACTGGGACTTGGCAAAGAGCTTCTGCACGGAGTTGACCAGGTAGCGTATGCGGCCGGGGCTGTCGCCACGCTGCTTGGACGCGCCACTGCGGTGGAACTGCAGGGTGCTGAAGCCGTCACGGTGCGCGGGCAGCTGCTTCTCAAACTGGTCCAGCAGGTTGGCAGGCAGCCGGTTCATCTTCCCGCTTGGCGATATGACGGCCGAGCTACTGGTGATGACGGGGCTCTGGCCTATGGTGGCGCTCATGCCCATGGAAATGGGGCCGCCCAGGGTGCCCGTCCCAATGCCCCCGATGCTGTCCCCGGCTGGCATGGACACGGGCGAGAAGTCAGCCTGGTCGAAGTGGGAGTTGTAGTGGATTCGGGGGAAGGTGCTGCTGTTAGAAATCTGATTACTCAGGGGCAGAAGGCATTCAGGTGGAAGGGTGCCAGGGTTGGGGGAAACAAAATGGTGGGGCTCCATAGTGCCGTAGTGGTCCATGGTGGGACTCAGGAGGTAGGGGCTTCGGGGGAGTGTGCCGGTCGGGTACAGGGGTCCTGGGGAGCAGTCTGACAGGTCGCAGGACTCGGACAGGTGCCGGCTGCGGTTGGCTCCTAAGCCCTTCATGGCACCTGAGGTCATCTTCAGATCATCTCTGGTGGGGACTGGCTACAGCCCTGAGGAGTGGCGCTCCTGCATAAAGGAAGAGGAGAGTGTGAGGACACCACCGAAACTCGCGCGCACGCACACAGACACACAGGCGACAGCCTCGCGGGGTCACGCACACACATACACTCCTTCAAAAACATGAGTAAATACTCAGTGCTGTTAATCAAATATGCATATCATGTATGAATGTGTTCATCTCCTTCATCTTCCTTAGCACTGTACACGGTCATAGAGATCCAAAGCCTATCTCAGAAGAAACAGGCACAAAGTAGGGCATAATACAGGATGGGGAGGGGGGCAGCCCACCACAGGGCACACTCATCCACATGCATATATATGAAGATGTTCTCCCTGTTTATGGAATCCCTGTGACCTGGTATTTTACTATAAGCTGACTTTTCATTCTCAATGAGCTTTACAGTATAAATAACGGGAAAAAGCAATACAAGATGGCATTGTGAGTCTTAAAGATTACATCAGCTCACAAAATCTAACTTGCAGATCTACATTTCTGTATTTCCCCTCCCAAAACACTGCGGATGTGGGAATAAATAGGTCAGCTTTGATAATTAAACAGTGCGATTTACCCGTTATCTAATAGAAGAAGGTTTTTCAGTACAAACCACCTGTGGTAATACGAAGGATTTGCTTCATGTCATTTAATAATTGGAATATATTTCCTGCACGAGGGAGGATTTCTTCACAAGACTTTGATCATATGAATAAAACGCTGCTTCATTTTTGTCCACATTGAAATATATACAATCATAGATCCCGTCATGACCTGTATGTCTGTGACTGGTTTTAGCCCCTCCTGTATTATTTGTATTTGCATTGTTTTATGCACTTAAGACATGTTAGTAATGCATGATTATTTAAAACCTTTTCGATGTTGACAAATGTTAAACAGTGGGTGTCTGCCAATGTGATGCCTTTTGAGACTCGAAGTCAGGCATTTTTGATGAACCAAAAAGGGGTTTCGTTGAAATAAAATTAAAAAAAACATGGACTGGAAAGAAACAGGACCATGAGGGATCTAAACAAGAGGACTACTACACTCCCAGGAAAAAGGGTAAAAAAATGGTATCTTTGCTTGTTCCTGGGACTGTACCCTTGTAATTGTACCTTTTAAGGTACAAAACGGACTCTGAGGAACATCCCAAAGGCACAAACAGCACTAATGTACCATCGATGGTACAGAAATGTTCCTGAGGCCTTTTCTGTTCCTTGAAAGGTACAAGAGTACAGCCTCAGGGACAAACAAAGGTACAAGTTTTTACCCTTTTTCCTGAAAGTATGAGGAAGGACACAGGCTGATAAGAGAAGCACCATCAATGACCGGCTAGAACTGACAAAACAAACAGGTACTTAAATACAAAGACTAACGAGGGGTAACAAGCAACAGGAGTGGCTCAACAGGAGACGAGAGAGTGCAGGATATGACAGTCAATCCTTACTGCAATGAATCAAATGAATATTTACAAATGGTGTGTTGTGTTTCCTCAGGTTGTTATATGTCATACTAAATTCAGTGTTATAGATAAACAAAAATAGAGAGAATTAGGAAGGAGGCAGATATTTCGTTATGGTATTGACCGTATTGTATATTTGGGTAACTCCAGTGAGGACCAGAGCGTTGGTAGCTAATTACTTTTACTTTGTACCAGGTCTCTTGCTGTGGTGACACACCGAGAGTTCGTGTCGCTGGCCTGCCGTCCCACAGGGCCCATCTGTCACTTTCTAAAGCTGCGGGAGATGCTGACTCGGGAAGCTACTGTCCACGGGATTGTCCAGCAACATCACCATTTGCACAACTGGGCTGGCGGGGGAGGGGTGTCAGGTTATCATTGGCGACCGGTATTTGGTAACGGAAAAAAACACAAGCATGTCTCTATGAACCGGAAATGCAGGACTGAAAAGCCTCCTCATGGTATAGGTCGCTGAACCTGGCAAGGATTGCAGGAGTGATGTTTCAGCAAGAAGGCAGACCAGCTGAGAAGCAGCATGAGATGAAAGAACAATTGGCCAGGCCGAGAAAACACTCCATGCAATCATCTATCCATCGATCCATCTCCCAACCGCTTATTCATAACAGGGTTCATTATGAGGAGGGGAAGCACAGTGTACAAGGCCAGGGGAAAAGCCTGGAGGGGATGCCAGACCCCAATAAAATCAATGAACTTAAAAAAACACCTTAGAGTATCATTAAAAATGAGGTAAACACCCCATTTTATAGCTGATCAGTCTACTTGCAAAACTGCCCTTAGGAAAGAAATCTATTAGAGGTTTCTGAAGTTAATCTAATGAAACAGAGTCCACTTTCTCATCTCAATCTTCTGTATGTGGCTCTGGCGGAATATCAGTCCAATTGTATTAAACAGCGTCTGATTGCTATTTTTCATCCCTGCACCAGCGCTCATTAGATGCCATTAACCGCGGCTCTCTTGGATGCTATCTCCCTGCACTGCCACAGGCTTATGCTAATTTGAGCCGCACCGTTTAATGGCCACATAAAAATGTTTAATGTCATAAAGCTCGCGGAAAATTTGTTCGACGAGAAAAAGCACTTTGCAAGAAGCTTTTCGTAATAATGACCCGGAATTTGTCTTCTCTGTTAAGGGCTCGTCACCCACTGTTGTATCCAGCGGCTCAGGGAAAGTGTCGGCGCTGAGCCGAATCGGTGACTCGATCGATTACATCGCGCAACGCTTTTGTCTCGACGTTTGTTTTATTTACAGTTATTACGACTTTAACAGTTGCCACAAAACAAACAAACGAAAAAAAAACCCTGAACAAGAGCAGTTCTCGGCTTTGAACGCGTCTGGCGTAATGTCTGGCACCGGGCAACACACGTGCTCGGGTGCGACGCAGATGGCGCCCCCGGCGGAGACGTCGGGAGAGCAGGACGGCTTCTCAGGGCGCCGCTGCCGCAGACACAAGCGCGGGGCGATCGGCTGTCAGGTGTGAGGCTGAGCCGGGAAACGGGGGGGACGGGTCTTAGGCGTGCAGACGCGGCCCCCACAGCTTCTCTAAATATTTATTTGGCAGCCGTTTGTTAAAGGCTCAGCGCTGAGCAAAGACTCGTTTCTCCACGGAAGCAGCGTCTGCGCTGCTACGCCTCACGCTGCGCTCTTGAGGGCCGTCGTGAGCAGGGGAGCAGCCATCTGTCAGGACAGCTCCGGAGCGCTTGGCTCGCTTGCCCTGCTGCCATTGACTCTACATGCTGCCGCGAGAGCGGGGCTGGCCAAGAGGAAGGGATTCGCACCGTCTCCGAAATACCACAAGGGGGCGTCATCAGCCAAATCAAGTAGCTTGCCCTCTTATTAGTTAAAATGTAAATACTTATACAGTACTTGTATGTTATGATTTAAAAATCCTTGTCTTTAAAAAGCAGATGAATTTATATTTCTCATCAACATTTCACGTTGCTTTTTAAAATCATGTAAATATTGTTTGCATAAATGCCACGTTAGACGGTGTTAAATGACTACAGCCACAGCATTCAAAGCAGTATGTGTCACGGAAGGTAACAGACAGAAGTAACACATACAATGGCAGGGTGAAAATCAAGCCCCCCCAGGCCTTTTGTGATTCGGAACCGTAAAGGAGACGCATGAAGGAAAGTCGAAATATCACCTCGCTGCTTATTTTCGTTTCCTATTTATTATATATTCCGTGGTTGAAATTGAGATGTCTTGAGCATGGGGTAGGGATGAGGGTGCGGGGAGGGTGTGATCTCTATGTCTTGCACATCTGTTACGTGTCCACGAGTCACTGGGCATATTGTTAGCGGGACTGATAGCAGCACCCAAACTGGGAGGACAGCAATAATAGATGGGGACCCAGTTGGGGTGGTGGTCAGAGAAAGAAAATTCAGCTGGAATTCCTCCAGCCAAAAGACGGCATTCAGTTCAGTTAGGGGGGTGACCCACTCTAATGACAGCAATCAAAAGCAACTTCTAGGGCAACACCCATTTATATGAGGGCCAGCTCTTTTACAGTGGCAATTTAAGAGCTGTGGATAGGGTGGAACAGCAGCCCCCCCCCAGGACTGCCTTCACTTTACGTCCTTTGTCCTTCACCACTAAATGCCTGCTCTGTTTCTCTTATGATTAACTTTGATTATGCGGTTGATTAGATAAGGTAAAACGTTATCGATCCCACGGGGAAATTCTTATGCATACAAGGTAAGTAAAGTCACACGAACACACAGTCACTGGCCACTTTATCAGGTACGGCCGTTCAACTGCTTGTTGAAGAAAATATCTAATCAACCAATCACATAACAGCAGAACAGTGTATAAAATCATGCAGATACAGGTCATTTCTGAATCCACAATATGTTGAACCTTTAAGTAGAATGTCTACAGGAGCAGAAATTTACATCGGATGCCACTCCTGTCACTTTTGGAAGTTTTAGTTACACAAAAATGTTCTGAGGGCAGAAGGAAAGATGACTGGTTCAAAGAGTCAGATTTTAGAGTATGCAAGTCTAAGTAACTGGAAGAGGTGGGACCTAGACATCTGATTGGTTGGCCTGAGTGGACAGCTTGCTCTACAAAAAGAGCAAGTTGAGGGAGGCGTAAAAATAATTTCCCCACGGGGATCGATAAAGTTCCATTATTATTATTATTAT
>JAODKF010000120.1:301165-316400 GCA_026779585.1 Mormyrus proboscirostris | reverse complement strand
GGGTCCGAATTTGATCCAGGAGACTACAAATGCAAGGCAGGAAACCACCTAGGATGGGGCACCAACCCACCACAGGGCACACTCACACATGGCCACCTATGGGCAATTTGGTAACTCCAATGTTTTTAGACTGTGGGGGGGGAAATAGAGTACCTGGAAGAAACCCCATGACGACACGGGAAGAACATGTAAACTCCACACACAGAGCCACGGCAGAGATTCACACCCTGGTGTTAGAGGCGTGAGGCACCAGTGCTAACCACTGCACCACCATACCGGCCCACTGGATGATCTGACACACAATAATTACTGCTGAGCACGGGACTGAAATTTTACTATTATCCATAAATACCTTTCAATGGAAATTTTAGCAATGCAGTAGCCTTTGAATGTTTCTTCTTTACTATTTCAAGCACATCCAGATGTTATGTATATACACACTTGCTTAATTCTCTAAAAATTCTGCAAGTTTACTGGTTTCATAGCAAAAGTCCATTGACAAGCAAAGTTCATCATATCTGCACATATCTTCCGCACAGACATTTTCTTTTGATTGTGTCATGATTTTTATTGATGGGGTGGCATGATGGCGCAGTAGTTAGCATTACTGCCTCACACCTCTGGGACCAGGGTTTGATTTTCTGCCAAGGCTGCACGTTCAGTTTGCATGTCCTTTCTGACTTCGTGGGGTTTACCCCCCACACCCCAAAAACATAGCATTGTGAGTTTCTAAGCTGCCCGTAGGTGTGAATGGTGCGTGAGTGCGCCCTGCGATGGGTTGGCGCTCCATCTCGGGTTGTTCCTTGCCTTGCACCCAGACTCCAGGATGGGTTCCAGGAGAAGCAGTTACAGGGACTGACCCATTCAGTTCTGTTCTTGCCATTTTACTATTAATTGCAGTTGTAGTCACTGGCTCCCAAAGGGATACTAAACACAAATGTTTGGTGTTTTATGTTATTGCAAAGGTGTTACTAATTAAAAAGCACCCACTGAGACTTTTAAAACTCAGAACAGCTCTTTTATAACTATAATTTGGATCACAATTTATTACTACTTGAAATGAATGTTTTACTTAACAGTACTAGTTGTTTCTAATGTGATACGCATAAACAAATGTATAAAGTAACAGTTTTGTCATAAAACCAATATGTTTGCAATATTTTTTTACTGAATTAAGCAAGTGCCCCAAGTCTTTCTGTGAGCACTGTATACACACACATGCACACGCACACGGAATGGAAGAGATTCAAATAAAATCTTGGTTCTTCCGGTTTTTAAAATTTATATTGACATCCACACTGTACAGGCTAAACTAATACAAAGCAGATGGGTGACCCCAAAGACTGCCAGTACCCCAGCAGATAATTACATTTGCCCATTGTTCTATTTTCACTACATTGCACATTTACGCTACACTGCACATTTACACTACACTGCACACATGCACGTAATCAGACTTATTTATGTTGTATTGCATTGTACTGTGTTGTGGATGTCATAAATTGATTTATCGTACTTGTATGTTTTGTAGCACTATAGGGGGCCAAGAGAAACAGTATTTCAACACACTGCATACTTGTACAGGGATGTGTTGATAATAAAGACCTCTTGGGTCTTGATATTAACATTTATATTTTCCTATATTTCCAGGTCTATGATATATTCCAGGTCTGTAGAATGCAAAATGTGTGTGTCTGCCGAGTTCACAGCTTTTGTTCATGATCCCAAGTCTAGCACTGTTCACTGTGTTCAGAGTATTAATAATCTTTGGTGCATTGTCAGGTAGTCTCCAACCCTTTTCAGGTGATTAATTCTCAGTTTTCTGAAATATTCCGTACATTTGTCACTGAGAATGATATCATACGTTCTCTTACTTCAGCGGGATTTTCCCTTAATGAGCTAGGACTTGGTCACAACAAGCCCAGCAATCACCTGGCTTTTAAATCATCTCCTTCCCTCAGTGTCAGGGGAGAGCTAACTTTCTGATGTGTAGTAATGGCTGAAATATCTCCAGCGCAGTACGGTGACAAACCTTATAATCAGGCTTTAAGAGAGACCCCTGAAACGCTCATGGACAGGAGAAATCAGAGGAGCTACTTTAGGGCAACTCTTCGCTCTATTAATTAATGTGTACTTTTCATCATTAGCACTCATATTGAGAGATTTAGATAGACTGAACGGTATAATGAGTAATAAAATGACAGTTATAGGTGTCAATATTCTAGATGTGATTAATTCACCTTTTGAGATACTGTTTATGACTTTTTCAATATGCTCATGTTCTCAGGAATAGATAGCTAGGAATATAATATTGTAAGCCTCGTTGAATAGCACCTCGCTAGCGGGAGCTAATTTGCATGTTTCCCAACATGCTCGCCGCCGTATGTGTTGTGAATAACCCCTGTATACGTTGCTATTTATGACTGTGCCTTGTTCCGTCTGTTGTGCGTTCCCAGCATGTAACGTCATGCGTAGTGCTAATGTCATGTTTGTGAATGTTAGCATAGTGAGTTATGTAGCCACTGTGACATGTCTGGGTAGCTCCAGGCACTGGCACTGGGGGCTTTGTGTGTCCAGGTGTAGCGAAAGGGGGAGAAGCTCCTGTGATTGTCTGTCTTATTGTGTTCAGTTCTTTTAAAGGCTGTTGATAAAAGACCCTATTCTTTGACAAGGTGCTGCCTTGCTTCTTATCCGCCTCTCCCTGGCCTAGGTCTGCTGGGTGCAGCAACATAAGACCGGTAGGAATCGCATATTCCAACATGCTCGCATGCCAGGCGCAGAGCCCTGTTTGTAATTGCTGTTGTTAGTATTTGTTGTATTCCTATCATCACATTTGCGTTTGCCTGTGTCTTATGTAAACCCCGCACGTCATTAGCTTATAAATTACCCACCATACTGTATGTATACCTTACAGTCTGGCGTCAGAGCTCCCTGTGCTTCCAGTGTATGGCTGGTTTGGTGCTTGTTCAGTGCCTGTGATAGTCGTTTTAGGGATCATAATAACGAAGCATGATTTTCCCTTTAAAAGAGCCTTCTTGTCATTTATCGCCACCGTAAAACCTCAGTCTGCTCGGTGCCACAGTATATTGGACCGCAATAACAAACGAACGTGTGTCTATTTTGTTTATTTGCCGTTGCCCCTTGCTTTGCATCACATGTATGTGCCTTGCCGCTGTATGCCCCCCCGGGATCATTCAAGTTTTATCTTATGTTATATTTCCTCATTTAATATTTTGGGCATTTTGGACGTGCTTGTGCATTAAAATCAAATTTATCAAAATGTGTTAGTATATGTGGAAGAAAATCCAGATTTTTATATATATATATATATATATATATATATATATATATAGACACACACACACACACAAACCTTTAAAATGTCTAGACTTTAAGGTGTCCTGTGACGGACTGGACCTCAGCCTTATGCCCTATGCTGCCTGGAATGGGCTCCAGGCCCCCTGACAGGATAAGCGGATAGATGGTGGATGGATGAACGTGAAGAAGATGAAAACAAATGTTTAAGTGCTTGCTGCACCCTGGCTTCCTTTATTTGGAATGTTACTTTTTTGTATGCGTTTCTCCCCCAATATGGTGTTAGTTTGTCTCTCACTTAAAATAGGCGCTGCCTGACAGTTTTATTATCATGTTAACTCCTGAATGTGCATTATGAGCTCCCCATTACCGTGGGTCATAAAATGTTTCCAGTTATTCAACAGCACAAGACACAGGGCCAAAATGTCCTCCCTTCACTGAGCAACAAAATGATCCAGTTGTAGGGAATTCAGGACAATCCATATGTATGTTTTAGTAAGATAAAAAGATAAACATGACCTTTACAAGTGATTACATTTATTATTGAGTGTTCAGTTAGGGATGTCAATGTCGCATTGACAAAAAGCCACAGACTGCTTCGTAGCTTGGCCTTCTCTCTCCTTTGCGTGCGATGATTCGCCAAGGTGATGTTTTTGTAAATGAGGAACAGGCACGGGGTCTCCGTACTCTTTAATCAGTCTACCGCGCCTATTGAGCCGTACTACTCAAACAATGAAAGTGAGGTTGCACCAGATAGCAAGAACACACACAACGGGAGAGAGATGATCACTCTAAATCCTGAACTAGTTCTCTCACTCTGCCTGACATTTTTAGGGCACCATGTTCCCCCCCCCCCCCACCCCCCAGAATAGACTTGTTCGAGGCGAGACAACAAACCACTAAAGAGCACATGATGTCAAACGGCACAACGGGGATCTCAAAAGACAAAGTGTCTGGCAACGATGATATTTCTAAAAAAAAATTATGTAAGAGACATAAACTGCTAATATGACCGTAAAGACGTTACACACAGAGATGTGTGCAGTTTATAATGAAGGACTCAGCTTTTAATATCACCATGATCTTCAGAGAGATGTGGGGCGATTGCAGATGTTTTCACAAAGCGGTGAGATTCCGGGATGAGCAACTTTAGGAAGATATAAAGTCATTTTCTCTTTGTGTGAGAAACAGTCCTGGAACAATGTCCTGGATCTTGGGGGTTCTACAATTGTTCATTTTCTGTGATAGAGCAAAACGGCTTTTTGTGTGTTCGCTCAGTTTGCCAACCTGTTTCTATCCATTGTCCTCCCCAGTTCTAACCTCCAATTTCTATGCCTCGTAGATGTTCGCTGCCATTAAAGCCTAATCACCACAGGTGATGTTTTAAAGTGACCCACTATGCTGAATGATTTAAGACATCCTGCTTTATAGAGCGTGCAGGAAAACAGTCTCGGCCAGCATCATTTTCCTGCCGTTCTATTGAGTTTCCTTCCCAGACTGAACAGGCCGATTCAGATTCTCCCAGGGCGGATGTGAACACCAATGGGTCATTCTGCCTTCTGAGTTAATTTTGGAACACTTCTGGATGTTTATTGTGACTGCAAAGGGCAGCATTTGGAAGTCTGTATAATAGTGACTTCATAGCAAAGAAAAAAACATCACTAAATGCTGTGGCATTTTTGTCTGTAATGTCTATAATTCTAGGAAATACCAAAACCACAACTCGTTAACCTTAACATGACATTATAAACACTTCAGTCTCTAGGTAAAAGTATTATGATGGAAAGTGAAGAGGAAGTCTCCTAGAATCCAAGTAATGTAAAATAGCAAGAAATGTGGAATTCACAACATGCCAGTACGTATTAGCACAAAAATAGTGGAAAAGGCTTTGTGTAGGATGTCAAGGTCGGATGCTCCTGGCCTGAAGAGTAATGCTGATTGCGTCTCGATTTGCCCAGATACCGTCAGAGCAAGTGATAAGGCTCAAGTTCAAATCCCAGGGTAGCAGGAATCTCTGACGGATCAGGGCCAGATGTGCAACATCTGCCAGAGGCAGCCAAATTGGCCTGAGTTGAAGAGACGTATAAAGACATTTTTTTCTGTTATCTGTAAAAGGAATATATTCCCTCGATGGGGATGCTTATAGTCAGACACAGTGACAGGAGCCTCAGCAGCCAAACTGTACGATGAAAAGAGTCAGCAGGAGGGCAATGGAGTATTTAATATTTTTTTAGTTAATTACGGTTAGTTAACGATTAATAACTATTTTTTTCCCCATTGGTTATTGTTTTTTTCCATTGTGGTTTACAGGTGAATGCTTCCGTAAGGGACACTGTGTTATCCATAATCAGAAAGTATCCCCTCCTCCTTAGCGGCTAAGTTGTTATTATCCTCTCGTTGGAAGTCTCCTGATCGTGCCATTCCCACTGTCTGGAAGTCCACCGTTTTTGATCTGCTTCTGCTGGAACTCTCTGCGGCCCGGATTAACAACTCGTCTGGTTCTACGATCCAGAGCTGGTTCCATGACGTGCAGCTGGTAAAGGACTGGCTGCGGGTCACGTCCTGAGGCTGTATTCCTTGTTTTTTGTTTTGATTTTTACTTTCCTAATTTTGACATTTCTTACTGATATAAGTCTGTTATTTCTTTTCTCCTCCGGTTTTAGCTGCGCTGTTTGGGGCTGGGTGTGCCGGGCACCATTGTTGGTCTTTTGTCTCCTTTACCTTTGAGGTGCTATCTCAGGGTGTATTTGGGGGGGGGGGTTGATTATGTTTTGTTTTGTTCTGTTGCATATTGTTCGATGTTAAAAAAAAAAAATCTCCAATAAAAATTTGATCACAAAAAAAAAAGTATTCCTTCCAAACCTCTGGTTGGCCTTGTTGGCTCTCGGTGTGGCATCATGGGAAGGACAGATTCAGAGATTTTTAAAGAGGCATTGAGACAAACGCATGAAAATAAGCGAGGAGCACGTCCAAAGATTCTGCTTGAAAGCTTATCATGTGAAAGACAAAAACAACATGACTTTGACATGGCTTTCAGCAAAACACAAACAACGGTTGCACAGCAAGTCCCAGGTTACACTCCTCTACCTCAATTAGAGTCTTCAGTCCATGTTCTGGGAGACAAACATGACATAAGAATCATAGAAAGTTGACAGGCTGCTCATTAACAAAAGGGTTGTGTGAAATAGCACTACTGCTTCAAGCTCTGTTTTGTTTTCTTCGAAAATATCCTGAATATCACTCACGCAAAACAAATATACTTTTGTCAGAATTTAACTAATATCCCAAGCAGGAAGTGTTCCTGCCCTTTGCTTCCTGGGTTATTCTCCAGGCTCATCATGACCTTGCATAGAATTTTTGGTTATGGAAATTAGAAAGATAAATGGATAGATGAATAAGTATTTTTTACTGACAGGAGAAAACACTAAAAGTTCATACTAAGATACAGGGTAAATAGACACTGTCAATCTCATTTCAACAGCAAGAAACCCATCCCAGATGCTACAGGGATTTATGTTATGATCTGACTGGGCACCATGTAATGCCATTGCAAACACTTCTGAAAAAATTCTGACAAACGCGTGCAAAAGCGCCGAGGCTCACCCTCGTATGTTCTGTCTGGTGGGATGGAAGAAGCAAAAAGAAGAAATGAAGAGAAAGAGCTCAGTACTGCTTTTCCTTTCCTCTGGGAATATGCCTGGCGAGTCTGTCATTGCAGTCTCCGCCACCGGCCACACCGGCACACTCGATTCGCAAGCTGAAGCTGTGGTGGAAACATCAGGGAGACTCCGTCTTAAATGTTCAGTCACCACAGAGAGCTGTCGATGTTAAGTGATCGAAGACGTGACGGTGATGATCATACCGTCCACTGAGCCACGCTGTCGGCAGCAGATATAATCACACAAAGCTGTATGCAACGAATAAAAGGCCCCAGGAATAGCAAATGTCAAATAACTTCCATGACTAACAGGCACTCTGCATGTGTCAAAGGGATTGCCAAGGTCACCAAGGCAAATCATGTTCAATTGCCTCCTCAAATCCAGAGCACAAGCAGAAACAATATTATTACAGAGCCGCTCATAGAATCTGTTTGAGATCTGTTAGTGTCTGTCAGTATTCAAAGTACCTGTGATTTTTGGGACAAGTTTTCACATTGATATTTACAACCTGAGACACAGTACTGATGTTCTCCCTCTTTCATTGATTCATCATTCTCTAGAATTCTCAAGAACCCTTTACAGGGGAGTAAAGCTTTTCATTTTGGCAGTTCAGCTGAAGTTAGTTTTGATGCCACAAGAGCAATTTAGGCTCATTTGCTCAACACCCACATGTGAGAGCCACTTGATGACACAATGACTTGGCAGTGAGGGTGAGTAAGATTATTTACAAATGTTGTTCCCTCTTAGGGTCAAACTGAGACACAGTTGCGTCAGTTCCTAGACTCCTGGGCCCCGCACACCTGCACTCTCCAGCTGGTACCCGACTCCAGGGCCCCGCATACCTGCACTCTGTAGCCGGTTCCTAGACTCCTGGGCCCCGCACACCTGCACTCTGCAGCCGGTACCCGACCCCAGGACCCCGCACACCTGCACTCTGCAGCCGGTTCCTAGACTCCAGGGTCCCGCACGCCTGCACTCTGCAGCCGGTACCCGACACCAGGGCCCCGCATACCTGCACTCTGCAGCCTGTACCAGACCCCGGTACCTGACCCAGTGGTGTGGTGAGGCCCACCACAAACCTGCACCGGGTAAATTGTTCTTTTATTCAAAGCAATAACTTTACTATACATATGAGAAATTTTTTTTTGTGTGTAAGTCTTGCATAAATACCATGCATTTATAAGTTTAATGATCTAACAATTGCTTAACAAAAGCAACTGCCTGTAGGCTTGTAAATCCCTATGGTATTTTTAAATCTGACTGAGAGAATCTCCCTTTACCCGGATGGCAAAAAAAAAAGCACAACCGATTTGTTCTTATCATCCCGAGCGACAGACAATAACTGCATTTATTTGGCTGACATCAGCAACTGGACTGGAAATCGGTGCTTCATGTCTTTTTGTTCTGGCAATAATAACCTGATATAAACCTCAAATCTCACAAACCCCAATGCTTGTTCTGTCTGCTGCCAACGAGCCTCTTCCTTATCAGTCCTCAACCCCCCTTCTCTAGCCCTTATGTAAAGGCTGCTTTCTTCTTGGCTTTCCCCTAGGGGGCACTGTCAGTCTAGGTCCTACCCCTATCCCCCTGATAAGGACATTATGTTCCCTGAATGACAGTCCTGCTTTGAGCCCAGTGCCAATGGTTCTGTCCGCTGTCCCAGATAGAGACAGTTTGACAAGCATCTTTCCATCAGTGTTTACATTTGTCCTGATGTCAGCTGAGGCTGGAGGTGCTTTACAGGAATAATATATAAAATGACAGATATGGCTTGAATCAGCTTAATTTCTCTTTCCAGTGGATTATGGGAAACACCCTGTCTTTGGTGTGTGAATGGAATTATTTTATAGACTCTTATACCGCCAGACCCAATGGCAGTACCATTTCTGCGTTCCTAGTAAGACCTGGAATTAGCAAAGAACTTCCATGGAAATTTTCATAAATTCTGACAGGTATGGAAAGCAGTGTGAAAGTGAACAGCTGGAGGCTGATGCGTTGACGTAAAGGGAGACTGCCCCCTGAGAGCAAAAACTAACGCTACGAGGCAACAGGGCGGTCTGGTAAGTCCTTCTACATTAAAGGTAAATCCTCCTGCTATCAATGACTCCAACCCCAGAACCACGGGGAGGCACGCAACAGCTATACTGGGAGCCATTATATCACATTTAAATAGAAATTCAACACCGCATAGAACACATCATTAGTCACTTCGCTGCTGCTACCTGCCTTCCGTGTTGATCATTATAATGAGAAGATAAACCAACTGTACTAGAGGCACGTCTTTAAAACATCTTTATACCATCATGATATAGATCAGAGAATGTAGTTCAGCTTCTCGCGAGATATAGATTTCATCCAACATTTATACGTTTTAATTAGACAAAAGTAATATCCATAAAGTAATTAGTGAGCAACGTTAGACAGCAAGAGCATTTTGGCCCCCGAGGAGTAATAAACCAGTCTAGGAAATAGGAACCAATATATATATATATAGGTAGGAGATACTTATCTTAGGAGAGGAGAGCAAAGTTCACAGCTGAACTGGATTATTTTCACATGGGGGGACTGCAATACCTGAGCTCTGGGTAATCGAATCTCGGTTTGCTGCACACATAAAGACAAACGTCACTGGTACCTACCAGGCTGTATGTAGACGGAGCTCAACCATCCTCAATTTATGTCATCGTAGGAAATGCTTTGAAGAGCTAAAAAGACACCCAGCATCACCTAGTCTGTGATTTCTGGAGTCCTGGGACATAAATTTGCCTGAAGTCAGAGCTGGTCTCTGTGCCATTGCAGGGCCTGGTGCCCTTATTGCATTTCTCTGTGCTGTACGGATACAAACAATTGTTGATGCTCCCGGCATACTGGAAGGAAAGGGGGAGTGTGAGGGAGAGAAGAGAGATTACGATCGTCAGGCTAAATCCACTCTGCCTGACCCTTGTGGCTTTGGTTACAATCATTCATGCTCTTTTTACCCTACTCTGGTGAGACAGCCTTTTGTGTCCCTCCATAACCAAACATTTCTTCCCCTTGTGCTGATCCTATTTTAAACCCTCATGTGTCAATTAAGCCAATTGGGGCCAGCTAGGTTTTATTTACCGAGGACCCCGTGGACTCGGCACTGGGGATCTATTTCCATGGAAACACAAAGTCTTGCCCAAACCCAGCGACCGGGCCATTGATATGCCCCCCGCCGGCTCCCACATCACGCACACGCACAAGCCGTCTCCTCTGCTCTGTGCACCTCACAGTGTAGCCTCTGTTTTATGGATGTGAATGAGTCTCTTGTGCCGCTGCTACAGAGCTGAGTCTCGCGACATCGCTCTGCATTACACCTTCGTTATGAGGGTCTCGCTCAATATTTTATCCAGGCGCGGAAGGCGTCTAGACACGCATGGGAAGGAATTCCTACAAAGGGCCCCGAAACTTTTGTCTCTGCCTCAGCATATGTGGGCACTGTCTGTGGTTGTACCGGAATACTCTCTCTGGGGGCGACGTAAAGGAAGCCAGATATCGATAGCGCAACACAGAGTCGCTCCAACGCAGGCCGTCAGCAGAGGGCGGTCCTCAGAACAAGCCGCTTTGCAGAAACTGCAGCAGCAGACGAGCCTTTATTAATGACGGCCTGGCCTGGCAGGAAGGCCGGCCGGCTGGCATGGAGAGCCGGCAACGGGCTTTGGATATTCATCTCAATTAGGCCTGTTAACTGCTCCCCGCTAGGGGGACTGTCAGAGGCCTGGCGAGGAGCAGCAAGTGACACAGCAGAGAGGATCCAGGCAGGGGCATGGGGGGACAGGAGTATAGGGGTTGGTGGATTGGGTGATAGTGCTTACATAATTCTTTTTCAAGGGTCTATAAAAGACAGGCAGCCTTAACTGATAGGTGTGGTATTAATTGCATCCCAAAGACAACTGGAAGGTTTTCTTCATTTAAGCTGCTCCGCACTGATTTTTCCTAAAAACGTCTTGTATTTTTACTCTCATGCTCACGTTTGCCTGTAATGCTTCGAAAAATAATAACAAGAACAACAATTAATAACAACAACAACAATAATAATAAAAATAATAATAATAATAAATTATTTGAAACCTAAATTGATAAAAGATGTATAATGGTATAAGGGATCAAGCCAAACAGGATCCTTCTGGTTTGCATCACCATGAAGGATGATTCTGGAAGGATTTCATCTATCCGGTAAAATTAATCGGATGCAGGGCAATTCAGTCAGAATGACTTGCACAAAGGACAGAGTGCACGGACCTTGCGGGAGGAATTTTACTCAGTCTGTTAAGTTATGAGTTCATGGAATTATGGGATCATAGTTTTATAGAAACACACGGTTTCACTGAAGGAGGCGTTGGCTGCCCCCCTGTAGGCAGTAAACTGCCCGCTCTCAATGTAGCGTGTCATTTAAGGATGGCGTGCCGCTTCAGTGCCCATCCTATTCACAGGCTGACTCCTAGGGGTACTGCACGTTACTGTGACAGTGTGTCCTGTCGATAATCGCCAGGATAAGGGGGGGGTCGAATCTGAAAGCTCATGTCCTTGCTGCAGGTGGCTCGTCACGGCGAGAGTCACACTGTCACCGCTGTCAGAATTAGGAGGTTCCCTCTGCGAGACCTCAGCCCCTCCCAGTACATGCAGTTTGTTCTTGATATTCTTAACAGGGGTAGGTTTTGGGAAAAACCCTCCCCCTCTCTGTGTTAGTCTGGCCTACCGGTGACTGCTGAAGCTCGACCAATGGCGGCATTGAGAACAGGACCATACCATGTGCAAATGGTTGAGTGGATAGGGGCTTTACACAAATTCAGTGCCAAACCAATGCAAAAGTGTATACATACACTACCAATCAAAAGTATATGCACACACTGAGATTTTCTACATATGCATGTTACTCACATAACATTGATTAAAAATACACTTGATGCACTCAACACTCAATGCACTCAACTTTGCTAACAAATAAATTTATAGAATGTTCACCATTTGAGTACCTTTATCAGCAAGAAAATGCTAATAAATGAATAGATGAATCAAAGTAACCTCCCATAGCAGTTATAACAGCAGAGAACATTCAAGGCATTATTTCTACAAGGGACATTAAATACTGCTCTGTTTCATGGGATGAAACAGTTAACTAGTGCATTTAAAGAACAACCAAGAATCTGATTATGCCATCACCACACAACCAGTTAACAGGTTATGCACTGTTATATACTCTTTCCATGTTATAAAGGAAATTGATTTGACTTATATTTTCATTTATATTTGTTCACTCAACTTTCCAATGCCTAACAAGAATAAAAAAATCTGCGGTTCATGAATTAAACTGAAAAGTGATAAAAACCTGTGGTGTGCAAAACGTTTGACTGCTGGTGTATACACTCAATCGACACATGATATTTTTAACAAAGCACAACTATGCCCAAGGCACTGATTTTTATACAGTTAATTTACAGAATCCTTTATTATGTACTGCTACATTACTTCCGATCTTTTAATAGGTTCAGCCTTGAAAAAAAACACTGGTACTGGCCAATGAAGCGTCACAACCCCGCTGCAGACAGAGACACCCGACAAATTAGAGGATGTTAAGTTTTAGCCTGGACTATATCCCCTCAACCTGGAGTGTCTGTTACCTGCTTACTGCCAAGTCACAACCTGCCTTGGTCCACACCAACACATGGGAATCAAGTAAAGTGCAGGTCCCAGCTACTATTTCTTATGTGTGATAGGCAATCACAGTGATGAGTCATACTCTAATTATGCAACCTCCTCTTAGTTGCTTGGACCCGCCTTCTCTACAATTTGATTGGTTATCCCTCTGAACCAATAATTTTTCCTGCTGCCCTCGGAACACTTTAATGCAAATTGAACTCCCGTGAGTCTGGAACGATTTGAGAGCATTTCACAAAACATCTGTCTGCGTGATCTGCTGCTGCACTAGTTCACTCCGCGGCCGTCGTTAGCAGTGCAGCTGTTGGGTCCTTTAGCCAGCCTCTCTTTTGGCTTCGGAGGTTGACACAGACTCACAGCAGGCCCCGAGTCTGCGGGGCCACATCCGGGGCTGCTGCCAGCCAGACCCCACAGAGGCGGCGACGGGGATTTGGCAGCACAGCACCAGCGTCACGTAGACATTGCCAGATAGGAGAACCACAATGGTGATTTCATGAAGCCGGCGGTGTTTAGCATAAATTAACATGACAGTTGGACGAGATGTCTAGCATGCTTTGATATGTTTACCGAGGACAATGTTCCCATGAGTGAAAAGTCATTTGGAGGAAGGGGAATTGGAAAGAGTGTCAGGGGTATGACGCGATCACGCTACAATCTGTATAATTAATGCTTGTCGGCCCCCCCCGCGCCCCCCCAGCGCTGCACACACATTCACTCGGGCACTCAGATGTGCATAGTGCGTCAGTAACGAGCCTCAGGGAGGATCGGTCAGGGGGGGCCTGCACTGTGGTATGTCCCAAATAGACTCTGATGGGGGAACAGCACTGTGGTATGTCCCAGATAGAATCTGTGGAGTGAGGGCACCATTGTGGTACGACCCAGATAGAATCTGAGACTGGCACCAGGGATACAGAGCATGCCACATGCTACCTTTGACCTTTGGGGGGGGACGGTAGCGACGGGCATCTGCAAATGCCATCCTGTCGGTGGGAGACAGCAAACAGTGTCTAGCGGGGATGCTGTGGGGCCGAAAGGAGAGGCTGGGCTGAAATGCTGTGGTGTTACAGTGAAGGATAATGCACATCTCCCATATGTACCGATCGCACGCTCGCTATTGCTATGTAACATCAACCGGTGTATGGGGGTGGGGCACAGTTTGCTCCAGTCTGATCCGGATCGAGAAGGTCCTGCCTCAAGCTCAAATTAAGAGTATTTTTAACTATCGGTGGTTTTACGTGGAGAGCTATTAGATACTTCTAACACAGTCAAAGAATATTAAAGGCCATTTCCGTCAGGTGCTTGCTTTTAGTGTTACTCCAGATCTGACCCGACCTCACTCTGCTTTTCAGCTACAGGGTCCTAAGTGGAGACGGACCACCTCAAGCCCCAGATTCCCAGGTACCTCTGAACCATGTGATGATGTGATGGGAGGAAGACACTGGGATTTGATTTTGTGGGTGGAAATGGAGACGAGGGGACATAAGCTACAGGGAGGAGAGTGTTTCGACATAAGAGAGGGGGAATGGAAATAAGTCTTAAAAATAAAAGGTTAGCTCCTAGAAGGGCTGGATTGGGCTTCAGGGTCTAGGGATCTATATGGGTTGGGGCACTTAAATGCAAGACTGTGGGACAACAGAGATTGAGTAAAGAACAGGAAACCTGACTCACCTGTAAGGACAGCTAGACAGTGCCAGCACCCCTCCCCCAACCTGGATTGAAGCCAAAATTCCTGTTTCAGGACCCTTTCCTGCAGTAGAGCACCTGAGGCCCCTACTGCATGTCGGCTCACCAAGCTGCAGATCACATCTGTGTCCTGACCTATTTACGTGAGAGTCACAGTGCTCATCTTGTGAAGTGCTGCTAAATTTTTGGAATAGAGTAGAAGGGTCCGCAGCCCTCTGACTGCTGAGTCATGTTCGGATGCTCCTGAAGATGCCAGAGGCAAAGGCTGTGCAGCGCTCAGGGGAATGTCACGTAGCACCAAGCATGCGAGACCTCAGGGGCGTGGGCCGGGCTGCTGGCGTTTAGGTTTGTTCCCCTTCCACCCCGGGGCTTAACCTCACTGGGGTTATCTTCATCCTACTCTCCAACATCCACCTGAATATTTTCACTATCGAGGCTTTTTTTAAAGGTCACAGTGTGACCTCGGAAACAGGAACAGCGAATATCTGGTGCACACTATGAGAAAGAGCCACCTAGAGAATAAGACACGCAAAACAGGCCCATGTGAAAAGAGCTAAAGCCCCTCCAGCTTTGCTGCTGCTGAACCCGGGGTAACATCAGTACCCTACGCAGTGGCATGCTTCCCACAATGCACTTTGGTATAGTAGGTACAAGCAAATTAAACATTAACTTTGTGTCCTGCAACTGTAGGGCCAGAGACCAGCTAGTCTGCAAATAAACAACAAAATAAAGATACTAACATGGCCGCAAAGATGTACACCTGCTCATTTTGTGCTTGCAGTCATGATCATGAATGTGTGTGATAGTGTCTGAATGCATCCTGAGCGGTGTGAGAAGGAGCCGTATTAGCATGAAGAGTCATCTTAATGGGATTAGCATGAAGAGTCATCTTAATGGGA
>JAODKF010000120.1:282300-292898 GCA_026779585.1 Mormyrus proboscirostris | reverse complement strand
TCACCCACCCGACCCTCTCTTGGCCCTGCAACACATTTCCCAATTGTCCCCACGAGACGGAAAATTTATGCATTCAATCTGCAACAGGACCTCACGTTCGTTTAGACAATAATAATAATACAATAATGAAAATAAATGACAAAAAAGGACAGGCTATTAGCCCACTATGCCTCTTGCAGTCTTTTGTTATAACAAAATTGTTAAGCATCCTTTTACTCATGTAAAGTTCCGATTCCCATGGGACTCGGATGCCATTTGCCCTGTTCCTATTCCTGAGGTGGATTCCTGTAACAGGGCTGGTCTGATGATTCTTTGTTATGTCAGTTTCATTTTTAACGTCCTTAACAATGTCTGAACCTGTCCATTGGGAGTCATTTTCAGTGGCTAGTGGAAACTGATGTGTTGCTTTCCCCTAAAATGTAACCTATTCCCTAGCAGCAGGCTACAGGCGGTACAGACGGCAGGACGTGAATCCTCACACTCGTATATCATCTTATATGCTCTTGTTATTAATAATGGGTAATGAGGTGAAAGCATGATTTTACTTTTTAAGGTCCGTTGAGGAAAGCACACAATGTCACTTTGACTGGAGTGTTTAATGTGTTTATTTGTACCATGTGTTCATCTCTTTATGCAGTAACTGGGGAACCTATGCAATGGTTTTTTTCAAAATTATTTTGTTTATGTGTCTTCATTGTTTTGTGCCAACTGCCTGCAGAGTGAGTCTCCAACTATAGTTGTATGACAAGAAGTTGTGTGATTGTGCACCACCATAAAGAATGGATGCCCACTCATCCACATCCTCCACGTGCAGAAATCAATTTCACATTCTTACCACTAGGGCTTATTTTGCTCCCAGGTAAAGGCATATTTCTGTTTCAGTGATGGGAGCAGCTGTAGAACCCGGAATGGACCATGTAAACCTGACCAAAAAGGCAGCCTGGACGCAGAAGCGTGAAATACATAAAACGTTGACTTAATCATAATTGATGAACATACCTACAAAAGTGTGTCGGCCTACAGTGAAGTGACCAGGTGTGTAAGATTAGCTCAGATGATGTGACAACAGGTTCTCAGTGCGGAGAAAGTAAAGCTACAATCCCACACCTTCTACTCCTCTCACTAGGCAGCACGATAGGAAGGGAGACACCTAGTGGATCCATTCCACTTTGTGTCAAATCTCCAGGTTCTTCAAACTGACTTATTCTACAGACAGATCAACTCAAATTGCCTGCTTTAAAAATGATCTGGTGCTACCATACTAGTGGTTTTCTGCGTGCTTATAAATCTCAGCGTGACTTACAGGATGGTGTGGTAGCTTACTGGGTCGTGTTATTGCCTCATACCTCCTGGGAAGGGGGCATGAATCCCAGCTCTGATCTGCTTGCGTTCACCATGAATCATGTGGGTTCCTCTTGGGTTCTTTGCAGTCCGCAGACAGTCGCACCAACTGGCATTACTAAATTGCCCTGTGCATGTATGTGCCTTGTGATAGAGCGGCAGGGAATGAATCAGCATCCTGGGACTGAAGAAATACCAATCACCAGAAATGGAAAACACATGCAGGCAGACTGCTTGTCACCCATCCCTGGGTGTTTCTGCACAGGATTGTCAGGTGACCTTCTGTGTTATTCATGAGATTTGTCATTGCGGACCCTCTCTGAAAGCGCCAGCCGCGTTGAGACGAAAAAGCGCACCCACATCATTCTTAATTTATAGATAAAGAGAAATTTTGAGTCTACTGCAGTACATCCAGTAGTATTTCTGCCAAAGTGTGGTGGTGACCCACACCTCTGCAAGAGTAGGGGAACGGTGAGGTAGTCATGTGATTGATTACGGGGTATTAAAACAAGAGCACCTCATGTCAAGTTGAATGCTTCCATGAAAATATATCGAGTGGAACCAGGATGGGCTGTGACTGCATTCAATATTCAGACAGAAACGTCGTCCCCTAGAACAACTGACAAAAAAAAAAATCAGTATAAGGTTTGGATGTGGAGTGGAGCAAGCAGCTTTTTAATTAAATCACACACTAACTGGTAATGAAGATTCCCATCTGTGTCGAGCTTAATGGCATATGACGTTCGAAAGCTTCTAAGTAGTGCGACAGAGAAACAGCTTCCAGTGTGACCCGGTTCATTGTCTCAGGTGCTGCACTGAGTGGAACTGGTGCACATACTGGGCCGGTCCTCGCATTGTTCACAAACCCTGAGCCAAACGGTGATCTCAGCATGCAGCTGCCGGATTGATACGTACACCTGACACAAATCGACGCATATGCATCCTATCATCCATGTGCATGAGGGGTTTCAATCAGGATAATGGCAGCAGGTGGCACTACAAAAACTTCAGTGTAGCGATGAAGGTTGCTGGTTCAAATCCCAAAAGGGCCACCTTCTGTAGTACCTTTGCTATCAAAACAATCCTTAAACATGTATGTTCATTTTTATTACTGGGAAGGAATCAGATAGCATTAATATTTACCCAGATTTAATGTGGACTTCGCGTTGTAACAGGACTGACACATTTAAAAAGAAAATTGACTGTATCAACACCATAAAGAATAATCGTGATTAACTGTCACCATTAAGCAGCGTTTGGAACATCCCCACATCCCCACAGTTCATTTTAAATCCAAAAAAAAAAAAAAGAAAATCCTGCACGAACTGATAAACACGGCAGCCTGATCGTGACTTAGGGGATAAATCTTTATCAAACCCCCAACAAGGCACATAATTGAACTTAATAAACAAAAACTGGTTTTCTTAATAGAATAATGTGCTTTTCTTCAAAGCAGTGGCTTATTAATTTAGACGATCTCTAGAAATAAACATATCAGCGCTTCGGTTTGATTGCTCAGTCACGTCTCACTGCACCCAGACCAAGATGATTATTGTAACCTAATAAAATACAGAGCAAATGTTTTTATTATTATTTTTTTAAAAAAAAGACAGGAGGACAAAA
The DNA here is from genome assembly GCA_026779585.1 of Mormyrus proboscirostris. Classification (NCBI taxonomy): domain Eukaryota; kingdom Metazoa; phylum Chordata; class Actinopteri; order Osteoglossiformes; family Mormyridae; genus Mormyrus; species Mormyrus proboscirostris. The sequence goes on along the minus strand of JAODKF010000120.1, from coordinate 289,934 downwards.
TGAGAAAATCAGTTATTCTGTGGTGCAGACATATGCTGCGTGTTATAAACAGAAAAAACAGGAAAAATTGTGACATATTCTAATAAACAGTATTTATTACTCTAATCTCAAAGACCCATTACTACAGCTCGTGGTTTTTCTTTCTGTTTCTGCAGGAGTGCAGCACAAGTGCTGACGAGCATCAAAACTGCCCCTGACTATTCATGGTCACATGATCAAGGGAGTCAGCATCAGTTTGCATGTTTATGTGTCTCTTTGTACTGTGTGCATGTATTATAACACAAACAAAAATCAAGTCAATCAACAATGAACAATACTTGTGTTTATTTATTTTTTTTGCCTTGGAAGATGAGTCAGCATCTTCTAAAATAAGAACAGCAATTCATTTTAAATTGCTTTTTACTTCTGCGTATCCGGTATTGTACCTTCAATCTATCAAACTGTACACTGTTAGACCTATTAATCAGTTCCCCAAAAAAAAATATATATATATATCACCCCTGAGATCTAACAACCCAGTTTGGAACCAAAATGGTCTAAATGCAAAAATAGTTTTTCCAGGCTCTTCTGTGCTTTTTTTTTTTTGAGCGCCTGTGATTGTTCGATATATGAGTCCATGAGTGACATAGCCAAAATGGCCGCCTCTAAAGCTGCACTGCCCCACATCGTTTGACACGGCTGCCCTCGTTCAGTTTAGTGACAATAGGTGTCGTTCATCATTTATTTACTCTTTCGTTGGTTCTGTGTGGCCTGGGAAGAGAGCTGTCTGCTGGCACTCAGGGCTCATCTGTCAGCAGATTGCAGTGCCCCGATCCCCCGTGTCTGTCCTCCCCTTTCGGTCCCTGGCAGTGCCTAGTGCGCTTCCTGCCGAGGCTGGTGGTGCCAAGCCACGGCAACGGCTTGTCTCCCCGCCCGTCCTGCGGCGCGTTTGCCTCCCCCCCAGCCAAAAACAGCCCCGACATCTTCCCCTTTCTCTCTGAGGTGAGGTGCTTGCTTGTTTTTTATTTTTTTTTCCATGGCAAAATTACTTCTGGAAGCCAGGGAACTGTGGGCATTTTGGGGGCATGAGGGGTGGGTGGTATGATTCTGCCAAATATTTAACCTGTTAATGAGCTGCAAATTACTGCTTCCTCTTAAAAGCAGTTAATGGGACTGCCAAGGTCAACGTGGAAAATTCCCCTGAATGCTGAAAATTAAGTAAAACTGCAGCCCACACCGCAGGACAGAGACCGGGGGTGACGAGGACAGAATTACAAGCTTTTGATCAGGGATTTGTGTTTAACCGGCACTCGGCAGATTAATGGCTGTTAATGGATGGCGTGAAGTTAACAGGGAGAGCGACTGGCGGTCTCTTGGGATAGAACAGATTGGGATTTCTGACCCAATGTGGGATGGACTTCCTATCAAAGTCGCTACTGATGAAAAACAGTTTTGAAACCCACGGTTCATGGTGTGCTATCAATCACGCACTGATTTAAACTTTATTGAGCCCCAGTGGATGCTTTATCTATTCCCAATAGATTTAACCAGGCTATGATTGACAGCCAGGGTGATCCCAAACGCCAGAGGATCCGGAACCTTCCGATTGCTATAAAAGACCCTTCCCCACCATCGACTGCATTTATTAATGAGATTGGTACTTCTGGGAAACGTGCCTCACAGGCAGATGATTCTTTAGCAAATACTAACTGAAAACATAACAAATAATTTTTATTATGTGAAAAATCTCAGTAGAAATCTGGGAAAAAAAAGACTGACAAAAACCTTTAGGAAGCACATGGTATGGTTCTGTTTCAGTATAAGTATTTACAGCTGTGAATAAGATAGGCTGATAAACTGACTGCATAGTGCAGAAAACAAAATCAAATCCCATATAAAGCCCAGATGGGAAAACAAGGAATAAGAGATCACGTGACACGTCCTATTAACATTTAGGTCAATTTAGCAGAAAATCACACTGAGCATATCAGCCTGTTCACTTTGATAGTCTACCAAGCCTAACCATATAAATACTTCTCAACATAAAATCATACAAATGGAGGCTGTAAAATCACCTCCACAGTCCTTTGAGGTCAAGAAACATATTTTGCAGACAGATCTCTTCATGCGTGCACCCGCAGGATACTTACTGGGTCGCAAATCACAAAGGAGCATCTGAATGCATATCCAGCGCTGGCTAATTTAATTGTGTATGAGATGGGGTTGAACTTAAATCCTTTTGGGAAAAGGAATAACATACTTAAGTAATTTTAGGTTTTATGCTACAGACGCTCTAAACAAACAATTTAATACAATTATTTTTTTTTTATTTAAGAAGATCAGTATTTAAGATGATCAGAAATAGTCCCTTAAAATTTGATCTCAGATCCAAACTTTAAGAAAGTAACCCAAACAGGGGACAGAAGCCTACTTCATTCTGTTAGCGCACTTCTTAACCCAGAAAACAGATCTGCTTGTGTACTTTAATAATCTTCTCACATTTGCTAATTAGAGTTTATATTTGAGTTGTAATAACGCCTCACCCATGGGATCCATGTATGTTTAACAAGGTTTTAAGGAAATTTTAAGGTTCAATCTTGTTTCTTATTCATTCTAAATAAACCATTACCAATTGTGCAGCAATATATTAGCTTATATAAGGTATCATAGTTTGGTGGGAAAACCATATTCCATTGTAAGATCTCTGTTACTATATGTTTGATTCTAGATTGGTATGGCAGAAATGAAAATACTTTCATTCAGATTAAAAAGGCAGTTTTTTATTCCAATTTGATTCATTTTGTACTCCTTTGATAGAAAATAAAGGATAAGTATTGCTTGAAAACCTACATTTCTTTGTGGAAATACAACTTGCATAGGAAAAAAAACAAAAATGAATGCCTTATTTTCTAAACTCTTCTTGATATCTCATGTTTTCCTTTAGAGCTTTGTTTCACTCACAAAGGCACAGAGGGAGTTTTTTTTGAGACGGTTGTCTGGGGAAAAGCAGCTCATGAACCAATTAGAGAGGACCGGGGCAGGTCAAAGGGCAAGACAAAGGTCATGACTGACACAAGACACGGCGAACATTAAATGGGAGCTAAAAAAAACATTGGGGTGACATACTGGCCTCACATCTCTAAGGCTGATGGGACACGACTGCTGGTATTCATTTCTTGTGTCTTTTGTGGACTCTCCCTGGCGATGTAGTGTCTTCTCACAGTCTAAAGAGAGCTAGGGGGTCATCTGGTGTCTATAAAGCCTCCTTTTGTTAGTGTCTTCCCTGTGATGGGCAGGTATCTCATGCATAGTATGGTCCATGCTCCCAGTGACCCTGAAATGGATAAACATCGACGGGGCTACAGATTCATGTTTCTTGGTGTATTTTGCAACTATGACAGCCACAGAACAGAATTTTGAAATGTTGTGAAAGTTCAAAATAAGGAACACTGACACTGGCAAACAGAGATACCCCAGACTGTGTACACACGCCCTGCTAGGTCTACTACTGTCTGGCTTTTTCTCTTTGACAGGTTGGTCTCCGAGTACTGAGGCTGCTGTTGTTTGTCAGCTATGAAGAGAAGAAACCTGGGCTGGACTCAAGTACCAAGTCCGGACAGAACTGAGAACTGAAGTAGCAAACGGGATCCGGGATACCGAGCTAGTTCAGAAACTAGAAAACATTTCTGCAGGTCAAAGCCAGAACCAGTGCAAACAGAACTGAATACCATCTATGACCAGGGTTGCCAGCTGTCACGTATCTGGCATGACACTGAAAATTAGCTACATCAAAAGCATTTGGGGGTAATTTGCAAACCCTGCAGACTATTCACAAGGTAATGCAACTGCTACACACATGAAAACGTGCGTGCAGACTTGTCCAAGATTGAAAACCTAAAGCCAGCCAGCCGAGCAGAGCTGGCAATCCTGAACGAGCAAACCTAAAACTAATAAGGGACACATAAAGCAGACAGAGCTTAAATGGACAGAGAGCGAGATTAACTGCAGGTGTGAGTGATTAATGATGGGCGTGATCAGGGAGGTCTCAGCCCACCTGCTCCAGCTAACCTGTGAAGCAGAGGGCAGTGGAGTGTGCTCATTATGGGATGCACGGGACCTTGTTTGCTGTGTCTGAGCCCTAGACTTAACCCTGGATGGACCTGGACGCCTTCAGTGGCTTTAGCACATCTAGGCCAGACCTCTTTAAAAAATACTCTGCTTTTAAACCATCAGGCTAATATGTGATTAAACATATTAACTATCGTTAAACTATTGATTGATACTGAATACTGTACTGATCCTTCTGGGGGGAAAATCCCTCAGTCCCACAGTAGAGGAAAGGACAGAACTACATGTAAAAAGATGAGGTTTAATAAGATCAAGATGAAGCAGAATAAAAATAAGAGTGAAATGCAGTGTTCACATGGCATAAGGACTCTATACAGAATTAAACAATTTACATTAAGCAATAGTAAAATACAAGCATTACTTTTAGTACGATAAATATAATCCCGTCCTGTCACATGACCTCGTCCTTTTCCTCTGTGCATTGTAATCTGAGCAAGGACACAGAGTGACACCTCCGACCACGAAGCGAGTCAGGGGTGAATCAGCTTCTCATCAGTCTGAGCCAGTCAGTGCCCCCCCGCTGTACGGAGAGGCAGCCACGTCTATCACGGCAGCAGCGAGGTGTAAGAGGCGGAGAAACGGCACATAGTCAGGCAGGAAGAGGAAACTGGACACGCGTCATGTGGCTGGAAAGGACAAACCGAGGCACGTTTTAACAGTGTCACTCTAAACTCAGCTACAGTCACAAGAGAACGGGCTGCTCTTTTTGTGGACAGTGCGTTCTGGTTTATCGGTAAATAAGAATCACAGAATCTGTACTTTATAGCTACATACTCATGCTGACTAACAAAAAGCAAATAAAATAAAAAGTAAATAATAGTTAATGAGACCTTTGCATGAAAGGCCTATACCAGCTACGAAAGGACATCTTTCTCACTCTAAAAACAGCAGCAGATGCGCACTAACTGAAGGCCCACGCGTGCTGTTCTCTGGGCTGCGGTAGCAACGCGGATAAGCACCCAGGAAGTGGGCCTGCAGCTAGGAGAGGCTTCAGCCATTGACAAGTAGCTAAGAACTTCCTGAAGCTGTCGAGTTTAGGTCCTTAACCACTTAATACAAGCTTGATTTAACCACATAGACCTCTAATTTACCACAGTAAATACAGTGTACATAGAAAGTATTCAACCTCTCTGGAACTGGACCCTATAATCAGTAAAATGTAATAAAAAAAAAGATTAGAACAAATGAATAAATTACACAGTAAAATTATTGCATAAGAAGAAAATGTCATTATAAAATTTTTTACCAAAACAGAATTTAATATCTAAATGTATTCAGAAGTCACATGACTATTGACCAGTGTGCAGTTAAGGTGATTATAAGTTCTTTAAAAACACCAGTGAAAGGAAGAACAAAGGAATTATGGGAAATTTTGTATTAGGGGAAATTAAAAAGTTTAAACAAACAGAGGCCTATTTTAAATTTCAATAGTTGTGTATGGTCATTTTTCAGTGATACCTATACAGTACGTCGTTTAAAATCAGTCAGGGACAATTGGTGTGTGTTCACAGACTGTCGTTAAGTCTGTTATAGAGAGTATCACACCTGACAATCCTGTCATAATGACATTTAAGAGATCTATTACTGTAGCACAGCTGGTCTTCTTGCCCCACACAGAGTTACTGACATGGGCTTAACACGCTTCAGGAACAGTCATTTAAAGTAAATTCACATGGTCTAACTGGCGGGTGACAGGACGGCATGACAGGAATCTTTGTTTTAGTCAGCCTGAGCTTTACCAGGACTGGCTCTGTTTTTCAGAATTTTACCATGTAAATGCTGTCAGCGTTAAATTTAACCCAGATGCAAACGATTAATCAAGTATAACTCCGGAAAATAAAAGCATACACAGTACCTAAGGTGGTGAAGAGGCAGGAGATAGTTCACCAGTTAGATATGGGGGATGATTAGGAGGCCAGGTTTGATAAGGCCACAGTGAGTAATTTTAGCTAATACATCAGGGTGCTCCACTCCTCTGAAAGCCCAGGGATCTTTAAAGCCTTCAGAGAGTCAGGACCTCAGTTTTACATCGTATCTAAAGGACAGCACCATTTTTACAGCTTACCCTCCTCATCACAGCACTGGGATTCACACAGATCACAGGATGGGCTAATCTGCCAGCCACAGTGACACCTCCTCCAGCAGCAACCCAGCTTTCCTAGCTGGACTCCAATCGAGGTACTGACCAGGCCCAAACCTGCTTAGCTTTAGGTGGATTACCTAGTCTAAACTGCAGGTGGTATGGCTGCTGCTTTCGGTAACATTAATAAACATTGTTCTATTGTCCTTTTTTCTTTGTAAAAAGACCTGATGTATGATGATGATGATGAAGAATTTGCAACTGACATGGTAGACAGGCATTATCCAGAGCCTACTTAATGAGGCCCCCAAGCAGCAGGGAGGAGACTGTCATGGCGGTCCTGGAGCAGGCCTGCAGGGCAGTATGTACTTCACTGTGCTAAGCCACGCGTGGGTCCAGGCAGCAGGGGCATAAGATCCAAGGGGGGAAAAGAGTACCCCCCCAATATTTAATTTGGCTTCATTCATCCCCCCCATCCTTTTTTATTATTTTGTTGTGCTCCTCCCGAATATCACACTCTCTCCTTCTCCATTGAGTCCAGGAAATGACACACAGCTGCCACTTTGACAAGCAGCAGGCGGATCGATTAATTTTATTTTCCCCATGATGGCCTTTGCTTTGGATCGACTTTTGAAAAAATCTTGCAAAGCACGCAAGCAGAGGCTCAGATATACCACCCGTGGCCTCTGAGGCGGAAGCTCCATCGGACGGAAAACCTTGAAGCTCGGCCCGGGAGGGATGTTTACAGCAGGGACAATAAGCTTCTCTGGTGCCGTGCTTCAGATCGAAGCGGCCATTTAACTGCCGGCCTCCTTCCCATGGCGGCGGAGGCTGTTCGCGGAGCCCTTTTTCAACACCGTGCCTCGTAGAATCCCCTCATGCAGATACCGCGCTGCTATCTGCCACATTCATTAACCTCCCTGTTCGGCGCTTGCGTACGCGACGGGCTGTTTCCACGGTTACGCCAGTGCGGGCTCGCCCTCCAAACATGCCTTGGGCTCTGAAGGTGGACACTTTGATGTCACATCCCAGTGAGTGGCATGCAAGGATACTAACAGAGGACTTCTGTGGCTAATAGAAAGGGGGACTCAGCACACAGTGATGCAGAGGGACGGGGAGCCGACAGGCTGTTTAAGTGAGCTGACGAAGCGGATGGGCTGAGGTGCGCGTGTCGTGCAGGCCGAGGTGAGGCCTCAGGCCGAAGGGCTCGCAGGTCTGACTGCCCTAAAGCAGAGGCCACTTAATTATACTGCAAAGAAACTTTTCAACGGTCTTAAACTGCTGCTGGAGAAAAGTTCATCTGGATGAATCAGCTGACCGAAGTATAACAGTGCGTAACTAACAGACTTGGAGTCCCGCTGTAAGACTTCCACCAGATGGGAAGGGACTATATATAGATACAAGAATGGAAGTGAAAGCAGCAGCAGAACGAAGACAAAAGATAGTC
>JAODKF010000120.1:268933-281852 GCA_026779585.1 Mormyrus proboscirostris | reverse complement strand
TTATATTTATATAAAACATAATGGACCTGAGGTCATGGAGGGGGTGACAAGGGGGTGCAGGACTGGGCATCGCAGTTTGAAACTGTGTTCGCTGGGCTCTATTAATCTCTCATCATCTGACTCTTCTCTATATCTCTGGGTTGGTTCAAAAAAGTTACAGTCAATAGTCTCAAACCATATTTACTGTTTCAGCATCTGCAACCAAAAGTGCCCACATTAACAAAAAAAAGACGCAAATTTAAGACTCAGCGCAAAGCAAAGGTTACACCTGGTGCTCCTAACTGTCAACTGTTACTCTGTCACAACCAAACAAGGTGTACATGACACTGGATATTTTAACAGCTGGATAAAACAAGTGAAAGTGAAATTTACTTCCACACACACTATTCAGCTGGGTAACCTTGGAGGGAATTAAACTCTTGATGTCTTAAAGAGTCATGCAGTCATGCTAGAGAAAAAGACTACTAAATTAGGGACTTACGTCCATATCAACTTAACGCTCAGACGCACTTCTGACAAAAACAGTAAAAAAAAAAAAGTTTTTCTCACCTACTGGATAGCTCCAAGATTCACAAGTTAATTTAAAGACTACAAACATAAAACATGGTAATAAACAGTATTTCACCTAGCCAAGATGCAAAACTGAATATGCGATTAAAGATGGAATATTGTTTGGTAATAAAATGCCATTTTTCAAGGTTACGCATAGGATTATAATCTCTCTGTTTGATTTCTCAGTAAAAGCCAGTGAGCATATCAATAATTCAAGTTTCCAGTGAAATCACAGGGGTATTCTTTTATAAACGGTCTGGAATAGGTGTCTCTCTGCCCAAATTCCATTCATTTATTCAGTAATTGCTAATGCAAAATAACTGTCATTATAAAAAATTAATTAAAAGTAATACAGGACACTTTATTAATAAGAACTATGTAAATGTTCCTCTTGTCTAAGTGCCTCTGGCCTTGGGTGGGTGCAGGTCCGCTCAAAGACAATGTTCATGCATAAAACATGACGAAAAGACTAAAGTAAACACTCATAAGGTCATAAGCAGATAAGGACATGCTGCAGATTCATGTCGCAGAATAGAGTATTTATCCCCATGTATCTAAGTGCAAACAAAACATTATTGAAAGTTTAACAACCATTCTACCAAATACACATCTGGTTCCTTCTGTTTTTTTAATGCCCCATGTAATTTCATGCAATCCCGACCACACAGCAAGTTAAAAGTGTCCCTTAACGTCCTCATTCTGTCGGTTGTAACATCAGATTTCACCGGCCTCTCTGTCAGGAGCACAATGTAGGTCTCTAAAGTGGATTGCCAATCGACCTTGCGGTGAGACCCTCCACTCATGCCAAATGCAATACTTCATCGCTACTTCATCAATCTGACATGGAAATTCAGGAATGGACACCTTCCTGAGGCAGTCCCGTGGATTCCTAAAAGTGACTTTGGAACAATGGGCAGTCAATGGGCAATCACAGCTTTAGCATATCCATCCATCCATCCACCCACCATTTTTCTTAACACACCAAAGGCAGGACTCCAGAATACACTAAAGACCCTGATATCGACGCTCTGTGTTTAATAAGCAGTTCACCTTAAGTTTATTGCCATTGGACTGCAGGTTTGTACCTAAAGGAAATCCACACAGACAACAGGAGAACTTGCAAACTCAGACTTTGGTATAGATGGCAGAGAAACTAAAGTACAGTGTTAACAGAGCCAGAAAACAAGGCCAATAAGCATTTATATCAGACTGCAGTTTGCCTGGCATAGAGAACAGAGTTAGTATTGATTCACTAGAGTACCTGCAGGAGTGTGGGTGTCAACTTCACTGTAAGGGAACCTTCGCCGAAGGATTTTATGAGCTACCGTCAGTCAAGTGGAACATGGTATCTTATTTTCACATGTTGTCATGATATGGTGAAAAAGTCAGTTCAAGTGCAATAAACAATCCCACATTAATTATGGAAAATAGTATCAATGGAACCTGGTCTATTAGTTAACAATAATTAGTTATGAATAATTATACACCATTACCAAACACCTCCAGAGCTATGGTTTCAAACACTGCCTTGCTCTGTGTGTGTGTGTGTGTGGATTATGTTTATATTACATTGTGGGGACCAAATGTCCCCCACAAGGTGATAAAAGCCTGATATTTTTGACGTTGTGGGGACCATTTGAATGCAATTCAAAAACTAAAAGTATTTAGTTTGGTTACTTATGCTTAAGGTAAGGGCTGGGTAGGGGTTAAGGTCGCCATATTGGGATTAGAGTTTTCCCCATAGAAATGAATGGAGAGTCCCCACAAAGATATAATTACATTATGTGTGTGTGTGCGTGTTCTCCCGTGTCATGTGGGCTTCCTGTGAGCATTCTGATTTCTTCTCTCAATTGAAAGACATGTAAATAAGGCAACTAGTATCTCTAGAGTAATATTCTATATGTGAATGTGTTTGTGTGCACATGCCCTGTAATGAACTGGCATCCAGTGCACGGTGACCCCCTACCTTGAGGCCTGTACTTCCTTGTCTAGGCTCCAAGTCTCTGACTAGGATATGTAGATTTAAAATTGATGGTCGGATGGTATGATATTAGTGAATTATTTTTCAATACATAACTATTCTATCCTGAAGTCTAGCCAATAACTAACCATAATTCATTTTTCTCAGTAAATAAAATTCCCAGAAACTATTCATATTGGATTAATTTTCTCGGTAATATTTTTGTAAATACAAGCATGTGCATCTTTCATAAAGCTCTGATTACATCTTTGCCTTGCTAAGCGCTGGTGAGATTTGGTAATTTGATAGGGGAATTCCACTGAAATTTAACCATGATTTATCTCGTTTCTCAGGTTTGCTGTCATAGAATCTTGACCTCACAGTGTTTATTAAATTTTCACAGATAATACTTTGTGTTTGTGAGCATGTGCTCTGCTACAGTACCTAGAGCACGAATTCAGGCTGATAGTTGTCAGTTTTATTCAGTTCCCACAGGCCCATTCCACCGTCTTGGCTCCTGTACCTGAACATAATTTTATGATGGTTATGGGAAGCCGATAAGAAGACAGGAAACCCTCTTTAAATGTAAATATAAATTCTCAGAAGTGAGATTTGGTAGATGCCTGTAATTGAAAAGGATCAATAACACATTAAAACACATTTGAAACATTAAAAACTAAATACGAAAATTTAACACATGAATTTATCCCCAAATGTGCATACCCCATACCATGAATGAGCCCAGAAGGACAAGTTGGTTACACCCCAGGGTGACATAAAGTCAAGGGCATCGCTCAAGGTGAACGCCAGTGCAATTTACGCCCAATACAGAGGAAATTGGCAGATGATGAGCGAGACGAACTTAATCCCATTTTTGGGTGGAGTTCCCCTTTAAGAGGAGTGGGGTGGCTCTCTGCTCTGCAGGGGTGACCTTGGGAGAGCAGCTGAGCCCCCAGCGATCGTCATGGAGACGGCGGAGAGCATTCCTGTTGGAGAGAACAGACTGATGAAGGCACGACACCGGGACCTAATGGTGGGACTGGACAAAAATGAGATGATCATCCGTCCATTCTTGGTTATTACTCCACAGAGCCAAACACCTTCAAATTCTTCCTTTGGGAGACAGATAACGGATGCTAATTACCTTCCTGTATTACAAACAAAGTCATGCTGTTGATTGATTTTTTTGTCTTTTGATTTTGAAAGCATTCCTAACACTGCCGTTGCCACCGTCTAACACTTCTACAACGAGAGCGATTAGCTTGTCAGATAACCACAATAAATGATAACCACACTATAATGATTTAATGTTTGATTTCTCATTTAGGGCAATCAGGGGCAGAGGCTGACTCCTAAAGGTTATGATTAACAAACTTCTCAGTTCAGTGGGCAGTTAAAAAGTGGGTTTAAAAAATGACAGCATTGTGTGCTGCCATATGTTAAGTTTACCTCTTGTTTCTTCTATATCTGTGTGCAGTTGAATGGTTTAGTGTACAAGCCCTTTGTAAGATAAGAGGAGGACAGTGATCATTTTTGGGGTCACTAACTGGATAATAACAGCATATAGTGGTTAGATTTGTAATGATTTTTCAATTCACAGTACACAGTCATTGGCTGCTATGGTCCATGCTGACAGCATCACACAGTTGCCGAAGATTGATCTGCTGTACCTTCAGGATACGAATCTCCACCACATCCCACATGTGCTCTATTGGACTGCAATCTCATGACTGTGGAGGCCGTTTGAGTTTACTGACCTCATTGTCATGTTCAAGAAACCAGTCTGAGATTATATGAGCTTTGTGAGATGGCATGTTATCCTGCTGGAAAAGTAGCCGTTAAAAGCTGGGTACACTATAGTCATTAAGAGTTGGACATGATCAGCCACAATACTCAGGCAGGCTGTGGCATTTAAACAATGCTCAATAAGTACTATGGCAGGATGGATCCATGCTTTCATGTTGTTTACACCAAGTTCAGCAGAAATTGAGACTCATTTGACGAGGCAACGTTTTTCCAATCTTTCAATCTTCCAATCATTTCCAATTTTGGTGAGCTCGTACCCACTGTAGCGTGAGTTTCCCGTTCGTAGTTGACAGGAGTGACACCCGGTGTGGTCTTCTGCTGCCGTAGCCCATCTGCTTCAAGTTTCGACATCTTGTATATTAACATATGAATAGTTGAACAGGTGTACATAATAAAGTGGCCAGTAGGTGTTTCACAATTACAGAGCAATTACAGGTCACACAAACATTTACTGCAATTAACTTCAGCGTGAATGATTTGGTAGATACATCTATCCATCTTCAAACGCAAAGGCAGCATGGTGCACAAGGATGGGATGCCAGTCCAACACATATCGAGGCAAGCAAATCTGAACCCCATTGCTGGAAGTGTAGGGCAGCCCTACTTCTCTCTGAGCCACTGGACATACAGATCTCACTAAATGTCAGGTAGAATGACTTCAAAGCCAAAGGACCTTTTTTTAATAAATATATTTAACTTTAATACAGTTGTTTTTCTTACAATAAAAGGACCAATTTTTCAGTTGCCCATCAATGACGCAAACTGACCCCCTAAAGGTCAGATCCCACTGAAGTAGCCTTGAACAAGATACTCAATCTAAATTGGACCCATTAAAAATATCTGGCTGTATAGACCGGTGAAAACATTTAGCTGCACTCCCTGAACACGGCACTGTGTCTGAGCTGGCTGGTTCATCACTGAGTACTTTCATTTCATACAGTTGCTGTTTTCTTTTCAGACAACCAAGCAGTAGCCTTGATGTACAACACAGGCGACGGACCCAGGATATCACTTTTATCAGTGATACAGTCAACTTTAGGTGAAAAGCACATTTTCAGTTGTTTGAAATGCGGAATTTGAAACTGATGGAAAACCATATCAAAGGTGGTGTGTTCCTCCTCTATAACACCTTCTCAAAGGATTTATCTGGTGCAGGGTCAGGGGAGCCTGGAGCCTATCCCAAGGAGATCAGGGCTCAGGGCAGAGGACGCCCTATGTGGGACCCACTTACACACACACACACCAATTTAGACACCAGTTCAGTCAAGGCCACGTTCTTGGACTAGAGAAGGGAACCAGGGCAACATGGGGGGCAAATCAGGGGGCATGCAAACTGTCACACAAAGCAGGAGGTGACATTCAAACCCAGAACCTTGTGCCGCTTCGTCCCCCTACCTCTGACGTAATTCCTTTGCTATTGTCATTATTACTATTTGCCTTTACAGCCTTTGTCCATAACAACTTAATCACTCACCCGAGAAATTTCTAAATTGTCACATAAATAGCAGCAATTAATTTAACTTAATGCTAAGTCATAAGATCACTACCAGAGAAATTTATCTCACTGTCAATTTCTTGCAACCAGGAACCATGTCACTCAATATATACATTAAGTTACATTATAGTTTATTGCTAGAGGTAGGACATTCATATGAATTACACACCCATTCATCCAATTTCTATGCCTGATTGTCTTATACAGTTTGGTAAAATGTGAAAGACTACAGTGTATTCAATCAGCACTATAATGGGGAATATTACATGCTGAGATAAGAGAATGATGAATTTGGAAAATAATACAGAAAGGTATTACACAGACTGGATTTGACTCGCTGAGGTGGATTTGCTATGCATATGTTTTGGATTATTAAATCAAATGTCAAGCGGAAAAGTAAATATTTCCAGTTTGAGGTGATAATTTTTGCCAGAGGACCGGCTGTGTACTTTCTAATGACTTATTCTGCAGTTACGCCTGCAATATAGTTTAAACCTGGGCTACACACAAGCAATATCTTAATTGGTTTTACAGGTGATAATGATAAAGAATGGCATGAGGAAGCATGTGTGGTGTGTATTGTGAATATATTTACAGATGGATTGTTCTGGACAAGCTGTAACATGCATGTGAGGTGACTGCAAAGCATAAAGTGTCCGTGGGAAACAAATAAGTGTCAGGAAACCATAATAGTGAATTACGTAGCATTAGCAGTTAGCAGCAACACTTAGACCAGGACCAGCTAATTAAAAATTTATACCAGATGGATACCCTGTTGTGCTCAAAAGCCCAAGATCTAGTGTTACAGATGTAGAGCACTCTATGCTCCACATACCCAAAGCAGGGACCCCTTTGCACAGGGATGTAGATGTTTAGAGCCCTGTTGTGCTCAAAAGCCCAAGATCTAGTGGTACAGATGTAGAGCACTCTATGCGCCACATACCCAAAGCAGGGACCCGTTTGCACAGGAATGTAGATGTTTAGAGCCCTGTTGTGCTCTAAAGCCCAAGATCTAGTGGTACAGATGTAGAGCACTCTATGTTCCACATACCCAAAGCAGGGACCCGTTTGCACAGGGATGTAGATGTTTAGAGCCCTGTTGTGCTCTAAAGCCCAAGATCTAGTGGTACAGATGTAGAGCACTCTATGCTCCACATACCCAAAGCAGGGACCCGTTTGCACAGGGATGTAGATGTTTAGAGCCCTGTTGTGCTCAAAAGCCCAAGATCTAGTGTTACAGATGTAGAGCACTCTATGCTCCACATACCCAAAGCAGGGACCCGTTTGTACTGGGATGGATACCATGTCAGGGAGGACACTTTGAGCCACTTCGGGTTTTACAAACTACTTTCAAATTGAAAGGCTCCTGTGCTGGTATAAAGAGTTCAGTTCTCTATGTGCTTTGACTGGTTTCCTTAACTGAATGTCTCATCCAGCTGTTTCATAATAGTGAGTCATGGATGATTAGCTCAAAGTGTCCCCCCTGTCATGGATAATCTGGTCACCCTAGTAAAAGAATGTATAGGTTCCCACCAAAATAAGGCAGAAGTGCAGACTCCAGGTTTGGATGCAGCCCCACAGCCGGGACATGCGGTGGCTGCTACCTAAAATGGCGGCCCTGAGAAATCGGCCAGTGGTGCGCCCCGTAGCTGCCTGTGAGAACACAACCTACTTAAAGTGCACTCAATTTAGCAGCAGATTGCGACTCTCTGGGGCACGGTGACGGAGACATAAAACTTGTTTGGGACTTCATAGTTTCCTGCCTGTGGCTGTTGACAGGCAAAATGGCTCATCCTGTCGATACGTGAGCGATGTGTGAGCAGAGAACGGAAATATGCTATGAAAATAAACCTCAAAACAAACTACATAACTACATTAGTCTCAGTGTTTGAGAGATTCAATAAACAAGAAATATACTTTCACTGAGAAAATGCCGTAGATTCCCTTCCAAACCTAATATGCATTGATTTTTTCGTGGTAAGGGCTGTCAATAGACTGAGGGGACACAGTGAAGTTCTAGATCCATGGATTGTAAGGTACTGAGTGTCCCTGACTGAACATATCTTGTATCACAATATCATCAAAACACTATAGCATTCTCTGCTGATAAAATCCAGGATTTGCAGCTCTGCTCTAAAACCTTTTTGGCCTCTCAGGGAATATCTCATCCTTCCTCGGCCAAGTTTGGATAGATATACATCAGCCTCCTCACCAACAGAGCCCAGGAAAACACACAAGGAACGTGGTTTGAGATGTAACGTGCCAAATATGTCTAACTATCTGATTAAATCTGGGGAGGCGTTATTCTCACAAAATGAAAGCGAGGCTCTTCATAACCAGAGAGATATGACTGACGGGTCAGTTCTAAACCAGTCTGCCTCTTTTGACCATCGATGGTTTTTCTCTCGAGTAGCACATTTTGGCGAGCAGCGCCGATGAGCCGACAATCTCGACGCCGAGTCAGGCCTCCCGATGGCGCAGCGGTGCTGAACGGCGGGGGTCGTCATGGCGCCCACCTCTCTGCCAGCCTTGGACACGAGGAACACGAGCCCTGAGCCGGTGATGTACGCAGTTTGGCACCTCTGTGTCAATGATGCCGACACTCACATTAACAGGAAAAAAACACTCATTGAAAAAAGGCCTGTCCTTCAAATTCTGATTTAAGCATCACACTTAAAGGTACAACAGTAGCTTCCCAGCAGTCCTACTCCTCACTTTTTTGTCATTTCCATTTAAGCTCCAAATAAAGTCTGTTTTACAGTCCGACAGCAAACGGCATTTTGTACTCGCCAGTACTTTAGAGACGTGACCTAAAAATCAAGGCAGTGTGGTAAAGTAGGAAACTTCATGTATCCAGATCCTCCTTTGCTCTTTTTCCGGCCTGTTTGTGGATATGCGGCTGAGCGTGCTAACAGGCCGCCACGTATAAGGTGACTGATGATGCTTCGTGCCATGCCCTCATTCCGGGAAACTGCTGCAGTCTCCAAAACGACGGGGACGCATCCTGAGTGCCTGAATCCGGGAATACTGCAGAGGAATGTCTCGAATCCCTGCCCGGTTAGCACTGTGACTCTTTACTGGATAAGCGGCTGTGGAACATGGATAGATTGCTCTGCGCAGGATGGTGGTTGCGATCAGGTGATACGGGGATGAGAAGGGGGAACAGGATAC
Source organism: Mormyrus proboscirostris (assembly GCA_026779585.1). NCBI lineage: Eukaryota > Metazoa > Chordata > Actinopteri > Osteoglossiformes > Mormyridae > Mormyrus > Mormyrus proboscirostris. The sequence goes on along the minus strand of JAODKF010000120.1, from coordinate 272,868 downwards.
TTATTTGGCTATGGGGAGGAGCTGGATGTGACAGTGGGGAGAAAATGGCAAAATTAGTCCGTCATGTTAGTTTCAGGGCAGGGGAACAGAAGGGAATAAAATGTACCACATGTTGAGTGTGGGAGAGACCTACAAGGGGGGAGCAGAACCAGGTATCAGGGTTCGAGATCCTGGGAGGAAATACAGAAGCCAGATTTATATGGTAGCTAACAAGGCACAGGTGAAGTAAAGGAATAGCCTCATCACTTGGTGTTGCATTACACTGGCACAGCTTTATGTGAGTGTATTCTGTCTGCGCGGCTCAAGACAACTGCTGTGACATTTACCGCGCCCTATCTGTATTCATATTTAAATGCAGGCATCCAGCCACCGGTGTGCTTATCCGGTACAGTGTTGCAGTGTGGTGAGGTGAGGTGATTTGTGAGCTATTACACCACAGAGCTGGAGGAAATTCGGCTGTCAGGGAGAAGGCAAGGTCAAATCATGGGCGAGCGGGAGGCGGAGAACAAGTGAGCGTCTGTAACGCTCAGTTTCGGCAGGTGACCTTTGATGTACCTTGACGAGCGCTCTGCTGCGCTGCTCCGTCTTTCATGTCTGGCGGTTTTTTTTTTTTTAAAGTCAGCCCGGCTCCCCAAGGCTGAACTCAGCTGATCCTGTTTTTGGCTGAAGAGATAGGTGCTGAATCTGTGCTAACCTAGAACTATGCCTAGGGGGAGGAGATGCACCTGCGGTTATATATCTTGACCTTATTTTCACTCCCAATCAAACTGACGTCACCGGTACATTTTATTTTGCTACATGCACTAACTGGTTTTATTTTACAGGGTGAGAAACTCCCCTCTAACCACCGAGATGCCACTTTTCCCCAGAATATCAAATGTTATATATAATTGGTAGTGTCTCGGCCAAGAAGTAAATGCTTACGATATATAAGAGTAATAAAATAAAACTAACTCCAGTGGGATCTGGCCATGCTACAGAATACAGATCTCCAGAGGAGATTCACAAAAGCACTAATATCTTCAAAGTTGAGCTCAGACTCCCTGCCTGGTGGCCACCCCAAGCCGTTAAGGGATTATTTAATTAGCTGTTCAGACTGTTCCATCACGAATCCAGCCATCAATATGACTGACATCTCCTCGCGTGGCTTGAGATCCTTGCTCATCCGGATCAACCTCAGAGGAGAATTCATTTTTAAAGAAGGTAAAAAAAACAATGCATTAGTAAATCAAACTGAAAGTACGAATGGTGTATAAACTAGAAGTCCGACTGTATCGCAACGATGACTTGATGGTCACCAGTTGCATTTAGGTTACCGTTGATGTTTGTCACTGAACAGCCAGCTGAAAAACTGACAAAAATGCTGCCATTTTTCTTTGCACTTTCACTTTGCCGAGAAGACACATCAGTAAGTAGTTGGTGTTGAGTGCACAGTGATTATCCGAGGCATCATTCCGAATTTTCCCTTTAAACGCCTAGGAGTTTTCCATCATCCCTTAGACGGCACCATCGTTGCATAACAGCTACAGTACAGACGGGTGCGATCCCAGAACCCTTTGCTGTTCCCACTGTCTCGTTCTTTGGTTGAAATACGGTTCATTTACCCTCAACAGAAGTAGAACACAAGGGCCTTGCCAATGCTCTGCTGGCACAGAGAGCTTTGAACAAAATGACGAATATATTTCATCTGACGTGCCGGCCTTGTGAGAGAGATTTTCCATGCGGGGGCCACTGTTTGTGCAAGAATCATTGCCATTGATGACTGGTTCAATGTCACTTACTCGCTTTCATTCGCCATCATGACTCAGGTTTAAGAAAATGTTTTGCCCTTATGACCGTTGGGGAGAGTCGTTCAGCAGAACATTGTGATTTCAAAATATTTTTAATTTTGAGCCACAAAAGAGGATAAAAGATACAGAAGCAGTTAAGCTGCCTAGCAGTCCAGATTTGTGCCCAGAAAGATCGATGACCTGACAGGGGATCCACTGTGTAACCATAGGACACTGTACTGAAGTTCAACTTCATTGATATTGTTGAAATGAACCTGATCGATACAGGTAAGATGAATGAATCTGTATGACATATCAGTTGCTTTGAGTCAGACTTTTTGGTAAGAGAATAAATAGCATCATAATAAAAGTATAGACGGATCTATGTTGATCTATGGATGGACTGATCTGTAGATCATGTTGAGGGCATCTCCACACTTGCTGCTGGCCTGTTTTGGATAGGTGGTTACAAAGGATGGATGGGTGGTTGGATCAATGGTTGAATAGATCTTTGTCAATGAAAAAGCTATTTAGACTTCAGCTGTATGCGCTCCAGTTTCCTCTCAGGTTTATTTGTAGCTCCAGAGGAAACTGCAGCAGCAGGCAGTAGACCACCACCTTATTTCCTCCTTAAAAAATCATCATGTCCAAATCAGAGCAGCATAACAGGGGAAGTAATGGCATAAGGTAACCTTGCCGGACAACCCCGGGGAGATCTCGTGAACTACAGGAGTGCTATTTCAGTCAGGACTGCCTATATAAAGTATGAGGCTGGGACTGCTGCATAAACGCTCTCTTTGAGCGGAGAGCGAGGCTGCGCAGTCTTTTCCTGTCATCTGCACGCTCTCCTTCCCATTCTGAGTCCCACTTCAAATGACAGCTGCCTCACTGGCAATTAGGTCAGCCAGTGGCCTATTTTTATGACATATCCTTGAAATAGAGAAGCCTACATTTTTTCTCTGCGCTGGGATCAAAGATGGCATTGTATGAATAGTGATTCTGAATACACACGTATCCGGGTGCGTCTCCATCTGCTTCAGATAACAGTGTTTCAAGGCCATACTCCTTGTGTTATTTTTTTTTATATATATTTATTTATTTTATTTTAGATAGAACCGTGCATAGTGGATTTGTAGAGCTGATGTGTTACACACTGAAGAAATTTACAGTAGAAATTTGCCAGAAAATAACTGTATAAATTGCTGGAGTGAAGTGTTTGTGAGACCCACCGGTAGCGAACACAGCACAAACTCCTCCAGGTGCTTTTTCCAAGTTACCTGTTAAATGACAACGGTCACTGCAGCATCTTCACTTTAAGATGCTGGTGACATGTTTACTCTTGAGATGTGTTAATCTTAACATGTTAAGCCAGAGTTTTCTATACAAGTCATACAAGTTGTGGCTGTTCAATTTTTAGTTGTTGTGTTTATAAAGGAATTAATGATAAGTTGTCATGTTTTTATAGTATGTTAAACAACCATATGCTTAAGAAAGATAGGAATCTTGCATATCAATACACTATACAGCTCTGGAAAAAATGAAGAGACCACAACAAAATTTTCAGTTTCACTCATTTCTTAGATTATGGGTATGCACGGGTATAAAACATATTTTTTTGCAAACTCCAGCATGGATCTTCCTTGTTTCTTATTAATGAAAGACTTCTTCCTTGCTTTTACATAAGAACATAACATGAGGCTTTAGTCTAGGAACTTGATACAAACTGGTCCAGCAGTGCACTTAACAACACTTAATGCTTCCCAATCTTCTTGAAGATCACTTGGTGTCATCCTCCGATTCATGAGGCACTGCCAGATAAGTTGACAGTCATCTCTGCCATTAGAAAGTTGCTTCTGCCCTCTTAACTGCCTGGTTTTTGATCATTGCCAGTGTCCCCTGCTTTACCTTATTCTTGTGTACTGCTGTCTTAGAAATTTTGAACCTGGAAGCAACCTGCTGCTCAGTGCAGTCTTCTGCAGGCAGAACCAGGATTAAATCCATCCATCCATTTTCTGAAACCGCTTAATCCCAACTGGGGTCACTGGGGGGGACCGGAGCCTATCCCAGGAACAATGGGCGCAGGCAGGAACCAACCCCGTGCAGTCGCCAACGAATTGCAGGGTTCGCACAACTACAGGGCCAATTTCGACTCACCAATCAACAGAT
>JAODKF010000120.1:231429-249048 GCA_026779585.1 Mormyrus proboscirostris | reverse complement strand
AATAATAATAATAATAATAATAATAAACACTTTTTATGGAAAACCACACACGCGGTCTAAATCATTTTATCGATTACTTGCACAGAACCTACTGTCCTGCACAACAAACCGGTCAAAAAACAGCGGTTTACCAAAGCTATTTGGACTTTGATATTTTCAGTGAAGGAAACCTCCTCTAAACGGGATTAATTCATTATAAATATGTCTCCCTGAGGGATAGCGAGCTTGAAACATGTAAACGATGTTTCACCGGCAAATCATCAAAAGCCATTTACTCCAGTTTAGGATACGTCTAGTTCAGGCAGGAGGATGGATTTCCCCAAATAATATATAAAAATGGACCGAACACTAGTCAAAAGTTAAAGGGCTGAGCTGAAGGCTTGGGATCACACTCTGTCCGTGCGTTAAATAACTTTCCTCTCTGCCGAGTCCTGATTTTTTCTTTTACAAATGGACTATGATCTGAAGGTCTAACTGCCTCGCCTTTACTCTTCAGTATTAGCTTATGCTAGGATGATGTAAGTGAAAGCACAGGAACGGACCTTAAAGCGAATCCGGGCGTAATAACTCGTAAATGAGGATCCAATACACTCATATATACTTCTTGTTTTCTGCGCTCTTGTCCCAAAGAAAACAGAGATTTGACATTAATGGTCTTCGCCGGATGGCACAAGGACCGTCGCTTCACTTAATTCTCTCTTCACACACAGATAGAGCAGAGATACAGCAGACGGGGTGTTTTTCCTTGTATATGAAAGAAATTAGTAAATATTTAAATACCACCTTGTTCAGCGTAAACATCACACTTGCCCCAATTTCGAATGCTTAACGGATGCATGCTGAAACACAAAAAGGCTTGTTCGACAGTGCGCATGTGAAAGCTAACCACATAAAGAAACTAACAGGCAGGCAAAGAGACGGGGACGCGGAAAAGAGCAAAGCTCTTCCTTAATTGTACTTGGTCATGCTGAGTCTCGTCATGCCAGGGATGCTCCAGCGCTCCCAGGTCTACCTCACTCGCGGCTGCTGCAGACGGAAAAGCTCCGGCGGAGTCGCACCAAACGCGGATACGCTTGCAGCTCATTCGCCCAGAAATTCAAGCACAATATCCCAGTCTTATTAAAACAAGCTGTTCTGCACAGAAAAGCGCGCAAATATGAAATCTCAAGCAACAGGAATCGCATAGCCTACCTTTTGTTCCTTAGGTATTTTGATGGCTGCTTGGGATCACAACTGCTCTTCCTACTATCCTGCCCTCATTGGCGACGTTGTCCCGGCAATATAAATATATATTTTTTTGTGTCGGCAATAAGTGTTAAAAGCCCATCGTTTCGGATGAAACTATCAGTGACTCGATGTTGCTCTTTAATTTCTTTTCTTTCTTCCTTTTTTTTCTGTCAGAGACCAAAATAGAAAATACGAGTGCTGAGCCCCATCGCCGAGCGGTTCATTCACGTTTGCAGTCAGGACACCGAAGTCTGTGAGGCGCCCAGTGATGCGGCAGCGCTCCGCGGCCGCTTGAAAGGGGGGAGAGAGTGACTGGGGGAGAGAGGGAGAGAGAAAGCGAGAAGGAGAACGGGAGGGAGAGCAAAAGAGACATGGCATTCCTTATATTAATGACACACTGGTAATTGCAAGATACTCAAAACCTCTTAGGAGGTACTTAATTATTAATTTTAAGCGTATTGCGTCTGTCATTAAAGTGTAGAAATGCAATTAAAATAGTTAAATACTTGTTAAAATGTTTCAGCCATTATATGCTATATAAATTGGTGCATTAAATAAGATTATCTAAGTGCTTATGGCAGTTTTAATATTAATACATGGGCAGGGGGTTCAGCAGCATTGAACCATTTCTGCCTCGGTTTATTATCCGAAAATGTTTGTTTGGTTCAACGGCTGCAAATGAGAAAATTACCAGCAGCCTGAACTTGTCTGTGAATTTTAAATCCTCTTTTTCATTCAGAACAGTCTTATGATTGTTCAAAACTTTGCTTAAAATGTAGTGGTATATAGATTACAGTCAAAACCTGAAGCAACATTGCACAAGTTACATGAATTAAAATGGATTAAAGGTATATTAAAGCTATACACATTTTAGAACCTATTATCCAGCTGGCATGATTTGTTCCTTTACCTTTTACACAATTTTTATTTTGGTGCAAACTGTTATTGGACATGCTTTATCACGTTAAGTTTCTTCCTCCCAACTTAGCAAGATTCAAATCTTTGATGCTCTCATGCATAAATTATGTTAAGTCACTTGAGACTATGGCAGCTATTACCCCCATATGCGGATTATCCAAAGTATTCTATATGATACATTTTTACTGCAAGGGATCGTGTACTTTTTCTGTGGGTGTGTGGGTGTGGGAGTGTTTATGGGGGGGGGGGTCATTTTCATGACCCAGTGAGTCTCCGTCTTGAAGGTCACAGATCGCTTCTTTGATTTTTCAGTTCCTCAAAGGACACACGTTTGGAAAAGACACAATCTCACAATAGCAGCATGAAGAATCTCCAGTTTTCGGAGATGATGATCCTTTGTTTACCGTTATTACAAACCACATTAATCTGCTTATTATTGCATTCACTGATGTGTCCTTTTGTTTGCTTTTGAAAAAATTAAAAAAGCATCTTGTTTTTACTGCACGGTAGAATATTTTTATCGGGAAACTTACTGAGTCTTATTTTAATGATTTTTTTAAAAGTACTGAATTATGGATGACTTGATCTGTTTCATCCTGTGTTTCATAGTGGAAGCTAAGACCCTAGATTTCTTCAAATCTGAACTTGACAAGATTCTGCCAACTTTAAATTATTAGTTTAATTTCTTCCCAGCGAGCTTGCTGAGCCGGATGGCCTCCTCTTATTTGTAACTTTCTTGTATTCCTATGTTCTTATTTGGATTGTCTTTAGCAGGTAGGGTTCTTGCCTGCAGAGCCTGACTGAAGTGGAATCAGATCTCAGAATCAGGGCAGGAACAGCTTTCTGCTCAGTTTCACATACTGTAGGCATCAGCGGTGTGTAAGGAGGTGCACGCCTCTTCCCAGAATCCCCTGCTGTATGTTGTGGGAAGGCTTATTTGATTAACATGAAATTAATGATGCCGCTGTGCAACACTGGATGAGTGGCCCACGTGCGTTGGCGCTCTGTGGGTGTGGCTCTGAGGGTTTGGACTTTTTGCCTCTGATCAGAAGGGCAGCCGTTCAAATCCCATAACTGGCAGAGTGTTGTCACCGTTAGCCCCTTAGGCAGGGTCCATAGCCTGAGTTGCTCTGGGGACACTGGGTGTCGCTGCTCTCCAATTCTCCATTGTACATCGTCGCTTTGGATAAAAGCATCGTCTAATTAAATAAACATAATGTTCCTGTGTGCATTCATGTTCCAGTGATTGCACAGCTGGGGGAAAGTAATACCCTTCTCATGACCTGTGCGAGGCATAGAAAAGGACAACAAGAAAAGCAGCTTTCAGATGACCGGTTGGTGGTTTAATACTGTGGCTTAGTGGGTAGCATTGGTACTTTGTATGATGAGGGTTGTGGGTTTGAATCCCACTCCTGCTCTGCATGTGCACTTTGCGTTGCTTTCTCCAGACACTCCAGCTTCTCCCATAACTAACTAAAAACGAGCAGATAGGGAAAGGGGTGTCTGTATATTTCCCACAGTGCGTGTGATAACCCACTCAGGGGGTTCCCTTGTCTTATACTGCCTGGGGGGGGCTCCAGCTCGCAATGACCCTCTGCTGGGTAAGCAGTAAGGAAATATATGCATGCAGTATCCAAAGAATGCCATAGAATGAAATGCAGACAAACACAAGAACGAAAGACATCAGCAGTTCAATCATGTGACCTGTACTGTATGTGGCACATAGTACATAGATGACAGGTAATTAATTAAAAGGTTCCAAAAACACAAGAATCTTTTTGCAGCTAAATAGACAGCAATGACCTGTAGATGGAAACCAGTAGTTCATCTGGATGAAGTGCAAATGAGATAAAACCAGAAATGGACTGGGAAGTTCACCTGAGGAATTTGCTGGAAATGAAGGAGGACAATGCTACACTTTTGGCCCAGTGGATCCTTGCCGTATGTGAGCGAGTTAACTACCATTCATGGCATATCAAGCAAGGAGGAAATGCTAGTGATCTATTCTGATCACTGGACCCGGACAAAGACAAGCATATGAATCACAGCCTGAGATAGCAAGATGAAAAAGGTCTAGGGATTTATACATCACACTGGAGTATCGAGAAAATCAGCTAATAATCCTTAGTCTGTTTGAAGAATGGGGGAGGCAATTGGTTTGGAATATAAGAGCAAACATTGGGAAATTGTGCAAACTTCACACAAGCAATATTCAGGCAATATTTGAACTCTGAGCCCTGGAATTAACAGGTATCAGGCTACCCATTCAGCCACCATGACACATGAAGACCGTTCACACGCACACACACACACACGCACACACACACACACATCAAAGTTTTGTTTCAACCAGCCAGTTGAGTACTCTCTGACTGTGACTCTTTATACTCAGCTGGTTGGTTGTAACCAAACCCTGGTCTGGATTTGTACTCTCTGGACCTGAACTTTCCACCTCTGATTAATAATAATACTAATAATAATAAAATACAAGGGAAATCGGTAAATAATTTCCCTGAGGAACATGTGGATGGACATTTGATAACTGGATGATGCCAGGAGGCAGATGTTTCTTTACGGACATGTTATGCGAAGTGTGTGTCCTGCTGCAGGTCAGAATCCTGCTACAACAAAACAGCCTCTGCTTCTGAACAAGTATGGGGGGTTAAATTATCCTGTGCTTACATGAGCCCCATCGTGAGTGCTCTTTGGAACCCACTGAGTGTCAGTAAGTTTTCATATGAATGATGAAGAACGCATCTCTTTTGAAAACGCCATTAAAAAGTTTAATGCACTCTTCAGAGCAGGCTTGCTTGATGTTGTCTCATTGACTACAGGCACAGCGACAATGACAACAGCAAAACAAGACAAATTTTGAGACAAGTTGTACTAAGAGATAAATGAAGACCAGTCACTAGTGTAAAGGAAATCAATATTTTTAATAAATGAAGACTCCTGAAATCAGTAATCGATGGGGGTCACAAGACAATATATCAAGCTTAGCCTGAGGTTACCCGCAACAGATAGACAGAGGGTCTGGCAAAGCACTGAGTGTATAAAAGAAAATGCAGTTTAATGCAGTACAGTCAAAATGGCACTGACAGTGATTAACACAGAAGTGCAATTAATCTTGCAAGCCATCAAGAAATTTTAGTTGAACAAAATATTTACTACCAGTAATATCGCTAATAATACAGTAAAGCCCGTTACAGCCCGTCAGAAATGGAAATCTCATGACACTCATGCTAAAGAGCAGCAGTGAGCTGGTGCTGAAGGCCCTGGAGGGAGCTGTCCGGTTCTGAACCAGGGATACCCTCTGCCAGCCATCGTCCATCACACAGCTCCTGTAGACTGCTTACGGAGAGAAACCTAAAAGAGGGACACTTACATGCAGGACAGGACAGGAGTGTCTAAGACCGTCTGAGGCACGTGGCTCTCCCAGTACTTCCCTTTTAGTTAACTTTACAAACTGCAACGAAGAAACTGACAGCGCATGAGAGCAAAGCCCATGAACGTGGCCACCTGGATGCCAGTGCCACCTTCTCATGTCCTTGTCTGAGCATGTCATCGTCTAAGGCCTGCAGGATTGGAACAACTTCTTACAGAAGTAAAGGCGACAGACTTCACAGCCAAAAGGAACTCACCCAAAGCGCTTACTGAATTCCTGCGGATTCTCTCTTACATTTAACCCCAGTGTGTAACTCATCTGGAAACGACTAGAGAGTAATTAATGTCCACTTCTGCTTACCTTAAATCAAATTAAGTAAAAAGACATTTTATTTGTTATGTCATTGAATTGACTGGATCCACTGCTGTGATGACATTTGTGCATGGGCTGCCCACCCACGCTGCCTGATACCTCTCCTCAGGATCCCATCCAACCAATCAACATCCTATTTTTCTTCATATAAAGGACCTATTTTAGTAAGCTTTGTGTAGTTTGTGGGCCCTAGGTGGCACGGTGTGAAAGTCACAGATTTATATCCCAGACACTGTAGGAGGGGCACAAAAGCCTAAAGTATTTAATCTTGACCGATCCAGCTTCATAAATGGGTAATAATGAAAGTGTATTTGGATAAAAGTAATTCATTTACAGGCTGCTGTTTTACAGAGTCGATATACGGCTGGGATCTCTTATAACATTGTGCAGCCTAAGGTCATCTAAAAAGCAAACCTGCCCCCATCTTCCTCAAGGGAGCCCTGATGACTGTGGTCTTTTTTTTTTGTGAACACTTGTGTTCGGATTTCCACAGCTCGAGCTGATGAGTGGAATGGTGCGATGTGGGGTGAAAATGCAAGTAATGTTCAATTACCCATGTCAAGAAGCGGACAGACATTACTCTCCGGTTTCTGACATATTCACATTATTCAGAAATGTTTGCGTCACGTCAAAGTGGCACTATGGTTAATAACAGACAAACCACAAAAGAAGGTAAGACAACTATCAATCTTTATTGCTGTTGCATAATATGGCAATTTTCAGATATTGTCTTTCCTTTCCATTTCTTTGAAATCTAATATTTCAGAGAGTTTATTTCCTATTACCCTTTACCTTTTTTCATTACTCACATAAACGAAGTGGAGAGTATTCAAGATGAACGGAAAACTCAATAGGGATCGATGAACTGAGAGACCAAAGCATAAAGCCGTTTTACAAGGGCCAATCGTATGGCTGATAATTAAACAATAAATCTGAGTAATCTGTGATTCTCGGGGATGATAAGCTCAGACAAAGAATGGAGATATTTGGTGTGGGATCGGGGAATGGAATTAAAGAGCAGGACAAACAAAACAAGTCTGTCATTCTTCACTGACACTCGCAGAGTTGATTTGACACCGAGAGTGTTAGCATGGGAAGGGGAAGCAGAGAGTAGGGGATTGAAGAAGTGTGTGAACATGAAGGTGGCAGCAGGGCCCTCCAACCAGCTCATGGTAACCCTGCTTATAATAGTTATTATTCTTGATCCCCATGGGGAAATTCCTTTTACACCTTCCCCGGACTTGAGAGCAAGCTGCCCGCAAAGGGCATCCACCTGTTGCGGCACCCAGGATGCTGGGTGTTAAAGGCCTTGCTCAAGGTCTCACAAGGCTGAACCAGATCACAGGCAGAGAGGCTTGGTCCGCTGAGCCTCTAAAACAGCCCACTCAACTTTGTGTGTTATGTGTACAAATCGGCCTCCAAAAAACCCTCACCAGGTCTCTCCATGAAGCCTGGAGTGGTAGCTCAGGAGCTGCAATAGTCTTATGATACTTTGGAACTTGATCACATAGTCCAGCTCATCTTTCATTTCAGTGTTTTCTGCAGAATTGCGATTTAGTGGGGCTGTTGGCATCACTGTCCAGGTGAGGTGCTCTAGAATTCCAGATCTAGCTTTGCGACCTTGTGCATCTCATGGGGGAAACTTCTCGCACAGTCACCCCGCCCATCGGCCTCTCTGAGCCTCTCACTCCCGCTGAACATGAAAGAGGCAGGACTGAACAGCAAGCCTGGGATTCTCCTCTGCGCACCAATAACTGTATTGTCTATGTTTATAGTCTGTATGTCTCTACTGGGAGTGATGGCCCACTTTTTCCACGCTTTCTGCTAAACTCACATCCGCCAGAAGTGCAGTAGGTATTTACAGCTTCAGTATCTCCATCGAGTTTCGGGCTCGTTACATTTCAACTGTCTCTGTTAGCAGCTGCGTCCCTGGCAGGGCATGTTAAAATGAGGGCGGGGGGCTCACACACACCCCCACGCACCACGCAGCTAAATCAGCAAAATCAGGCATGATACACTTGAGATGATAATGAAGGGCGAGGTAAAGTACTCGGCAAGGTGGGATGAAGTGATTTGTGAGCATGAGGATTCAGGAGGCGGGGTCTTATGTAGGGAACCAATGAACTGCAGCCTGGCTCAGAAGCCAGATGATTGGACACTTTTAAAAGAATTTGGCATTTATAAAAATTCCACCACTGCTATCCAAAGTCAGGCCAGTGCAGGATTAGCTACAGTTTTAAAGCAGATTACCGGAGGATTCTTTTGATTTTTTGAACAGATAAACCCCATCGCTTTTTTCCTGAGGCCATTAACTAATTGTAATGTCATACTTTACGTGGCTCAGGTCTGAATGACGACCATCCGGGTGATAATGGAAGGATTGTGAGTGTCTGTTCAGTGGCTTTGCCAAAAATACGAGACAGTGATGTCACGTGACAATTGAATATCATGTTCAGTATGTGTTAGAATATGCATTCCTCCTTGCAAAATTGTATTTTTTATTTTCTTTTTTTGCATGGCTGACATGTTGCAGCTTGAAGTTACATGACAGAATTTGTCCTGTACCGTTATTATTCTGAGAATAACACACTATTTAAAGAAGAATATGATGAAACAAGCCTCCTGATTGGCTGACTGCCACTCAGGCACATCCTGAGTTCGCCAATATCGACTCTCCAAATAATTGCTGACCAATTATAGCTAAAAGAGGAGCGTGGATGCCAGCCCACTTCATTAACCGGGAACATGTGATTGTCGTTGACCTTTTCAGACACAGCGCTGCTGTTTCACTGTGGTCTCAGTGGCAGCCTGGTGCCATTCAGCAGCACAGAAAACGGCAGCTGAGCTCTGCTTTTGGGTGACCAATTACTGCACCTCAGTGCGTAATGATTATTGTTTCATTCAATTAGAAAGAAGAGAAGAGACAGACGGACAGTTTTTAAAATGAGGAAATTTCCCTTATTTGTATGGAACACACAAGTCTTGATAATGGCAGCGGAAATATTCCATCCAGCTGCAAGTAATTGTTCTGTAGATTTTGATTATGCAAAAACATTTACTGACCACTCAGTATTTCAATATTTGCATTTTGGAGGGAAATATATAGCATGATTTTGACCTGAGAAGTTTCATCCATCCATATTCCATACCAGCTTATGCAGGACATGGCTACGATGAACCTGGAGCCTATTCCAGGAAGCATATGGCCCAAGGAAGGGGATTCCAAGGACTGGGTACCAGGACTCAAACACATAAACACTGTGGGGAAAAATCAGAAACATCAATTCGCCTGGGTTAAGAGGACATGCAAGGTACCTGCACACAGACCAAGGGATTAAACCCACAAACCTAGAGGCGTCAAGTCACACTGCTGTATGTTGGTGTTACTATAGCAACTCGTTGATAATGTAAGACAACACTTTGAAGGTGAATGCTACATCACTTTTGGCTGTTTCACGTTTTTCTAACAAAACTGCATTACAGCGCATTTGCTGATGGTATTGTTTCCCAAACGAGATTGCTTTCAGTCCGTTGGGCTACGCTTTCTGCTAGCGTCTCCACTGTAGCCCCACGTGCTGCTGATTGCATCGCTTCTCAAGGACAGGATGTAGAGAAGACATTAATTATTTGTACATTATGGTGTAATAATGAAGAGATGTCCACATGAAGTCCATTTCCAGAGAACAAATAAGGTCACTTTACTGTGAAAACTCTGTATCCCACATGACTTGGGTTCCTCTTTTATTGCCAGATGCAGAGTCCAACTAAAAAGGATATGAAGCCCCCAAAATCAGAGAGTCGACAGCATTCGACATAAATTGGACCCACTGAGAGTCACCAGCGCCTGAAATACAATCAGCTGTTTCTCCTGGTGTGTTAGATGTGGCTTAATTGGGATTTTATGCCATTATTCCACTATTTGCCAGCAGCATAAAAGCTCTTTATGCTGTCGTTTGTATTTCAGCTTGACTTTAGCTGCTGGGAGAGAGTGCAGCACTGTGAAACAGCGCAGGCAGGCTTGTGTTTAAATTAATTAACTTTTTCAATGCCTTGTTCAATTTTATCCGGAATGATAAAAAAAAGAAAATGAAGGCGAGGAGCAGGAAGGTGGTTTTTTGAATAATGAACATTTTAACTTTTTAAGGTGAAGAATTGTCCTTCTTGTAAGCAAGTTTGGCAAGTAAACTTCTAAAACAAGGTTTATTTGAGCTAATTTCCTGGATGTGTTTGGCATCATCAGTACCTCCTGTAATTTAAAAAAACAAGGAACTGCTATTTGGTATAATGAGTTGAATGAGGGGAGACTGGACACCATTAAGGGTCATTTTATTTAAAAATAAGAGGCCTTCTGACTGGTCTTTTCCCGCACAAGGCATTTCATTAAAAAGCAAGGGGGTTTCTGATTGGTCTTCTCCCACACAAGGCATTTCATTAAAAAGCAAGGGGGCTTCTGATTGGTCTTCTCCCACACAAGGCATTTCATTAAAAAGCAAGGGGGCTTCTGATTGGTCTTCTCCCGCACAAGCACAAATACTTAATGAACGACTTCTACATCAGACGCTGGTCCAGAGCCGCTTAAGTGATCTTAAGACTGAACATGCATATTGTCCCCATCTTTTCACCTCTCTCTACTGTTCATCATTATCTATCTGTTTGGTGGAGAGTTTTGTCCAGAGAGACGTGCTAGTGAACCAAGAGGAGTTCATCATCCATAAAAAAGCAATCACCGGATCACATGACACAGGTCACCCTTAGCTGCTCTTTGAAAAAAATCTGGTTGCTTTTCATGTGCTTTTACATAGGGGCAATTGTTTAAAAAGTGTGGGGCTTGTGCTGGGGGGGCATGTACAAAATGAGATTGATTTAGCTGTAGCCCCACACATTTTACAGATAGTAAGCCCCGCTTCAGAAGGGGTGAGATTTGAGTGATGGAGATTGCATAGAGATGACAGTGCTGTCACCCCTGCTAAATCCCTGCAAAGTCTGGCACATACATAAATATGAATGTCAACATTACATCATGCCAGTTTAGTTTCCCTGCGAATTTTATAGAGGGTACAGTATGAATTTTATAACAGTACCTCATGCACATAATGAAGTTTTATTAAGTGGAACATAATTGCACTGCAAATACAGAAGCCAATGTTCCTGCTGAGCTTTGCGGAGGAAAAAGAGACGTTAAACATCTGATCCAAATAACCGATTTCTTAATAACATCGTAACAGCAGCACTGTAAATTATGAAGCAGATTAGCAAGCTTTTACGCAGGTGGGTGTTAGGTGTTCAATAAACAGTGAGTGGTGAAGTCTCTCTTGTTATCTTGCAGTAAGCTGGAGAGGACTCTGATTGGAGAGGACTCTGATTGGAGAGGACTCTGTAGTGGGGTGGACTCTGGAGGAATCCAGAGACAACTCAGGGGTGGCTCTGTGGGTTAGGATTATGTGCCTATGATCAGAAGGTTGTTGGGTTAGTACCTGTGGCTGGTAGAATGATGTCAGAAATGGGACCTTGAGCAATGCCCTTAACCCCAGGTTCTGCAGGGACAACTGTCTTTCCCTGATTTTAGAACGTAACATTAATTTGGTCGTCTGCTAAATGGAAAAGAAAATGAAATATGCATATATATATATATATATATATATATATATATAGCATTGTTCCAGATGGAGAAACTAAGAAACTAAGTGAGGGTGTGTACTCATCTGGGCCAGCTTGGTGTAACATTTCACAGGTAATTAAAGGTCATATATGAACAGGCACAAGCATCTACACAAGCACGTTCAGTAGTGATTTCCTTTCACTTTCGTATCTATTGTAAAGAGCATAAAATGATAGATTGGTACCATATAAAAACGTTCAGTACCTTTAATTCCTTCAGCTCAGGGCAAATTTCTCCAGAAGGTTTGATTAATGTATTAAATTTGATGTGCGTTTAAAGAAAGTAAACAGCATTTCACATTTGTCCTAATTACTGACACATAATTTCATTTTTCACGCTTTCAAGAATTGATTTGTTGTCCATCTCACAACAGTTAAATACTACTCTGTTGGGATTAAACTCCCACTGATGTCTTTCTGTCTGTGTTTCTACTGCATCTGTCAGATTTTGTACATAAAAACAACTAGACTCATTTCATCCCCAGGATTTAATTTTTTTTTTTTATAGAGAATATGCCCACCGCTTTTGCCAGTCAGCCAGAAAGCAGCTCAAAGAACTTTAGAAGGCATCCAAAGTACAAGACCAGCCCTGGATGGCGATCTAATGATTTGTTACAGTCGACTCTTGATGCTGTAGCCTTCAAACACGGGGATCCATGGCACAGTATTGAAGGATGGCGGACAAACCGCATAGATCTGCTTCCTCCAGGACGGTGAATGAATCCACATAACACAGGATAATAGGCGAGGAGGGTTTACTAGAACTTTTGTGACTGAACAAACTGGCAGAGCAGAGGTGTATGCTGGTGGTAACCATTTCAGTCTCACAAAGGGACTAACAGACCGGAGAAGTATTGGGGAAATAAAAACTGCTTAACACAGCTAATACACAGTAACTGCCCGTAAGTGAGCAAAGGGCCGTATCCCCACCCCCAGAACACCCCCACTCCCTCCCCCATCTCACAAAATGATGAGGCTATTACTTTATAAATAAAAAATGGCACGATTATGTAAAGGCAGTCCAATCGGGGTTCAGCACCCTTTCATTTCCCATATATATTTGCAGAATCTGTCAGTCTTACTCTATTGCACACTAGATATATATTATACGAATCTGCTTTTGCTTACACATTTGGTACTTGGCACGTGTGGGGGCTGGGAGGTGGGGAGCCTGAGCACCTGCCCCCTTTGCCCAAACTATTTAAAGCGCCTCTATTTAAAGGTACAGGGTGCCCCTTTACTGTATGTGTCAAAGGGTTTGTGCATCTGCCCCACATAAAGTCCCTGCAAGGTGCTGCTGCTTGCTTGTTTTTTTCCCCCCATTGCACGATTCTCCATGGTGACCTCACCCAGCCCCAGATAACGAGGTTACTGCATTTATGGGCGACGTTTCCCAAAATAAATCACCCCTGAAAAGTGAGTGCGAGAGATCGATGCGAACATCAGCCCCGATGAAAACATACAGAGCTCGAAGAAGCCAGAAGGGATGCTATACAGAAAGACCCCCAGAAAAACAGTCAGACCAACCGACAAAATAATGTAATAATACATGTTTATCTGTCAGCACCCTCATGTAAAGGGAAAACATGCTAGGTCCCCTTATAACCTGTAGGTTGCTGGTTGAAGTCTCTCTAAGACCTGCAGTCACAGCTCTGTTGGCACAGTGGGGTGCTTAGAAACTTTGGTCCCCCTCAGAAAACAACACCTTAGGTCCCAATTTTACATATAATTTTAGATTTTCACAAGGTCCCTTGTCAGGTGCTGGGCCCCCTGAATCTGTCAGGATATCCATGCCAATCTGACGCCCCTGTCTGAGCAAGACACTCGTCCCATATTGCTCAGGGAATAATGGCATGACCCAGTAAAGGGGTAGAATTGTAATCCGCTCTGGGCAGCATGTCAGCCGCACCACCAAATAATCAACTGAGTGTCGAGGACCTGGGACATGACTGTCACCGGTCTGCTGGCTGACCTGGGAGGAAAGCTGTCTGACAGCTTTAGGGCTTCACCGCGCTGGTGTTGAAGAGGACGGCAGAAAGCATAATCGCCTAACTGAGTCAGTCACTGCAGCAGCGACGCCTCATCAACCCAAGTTCCTGCCCTCCTGCTTCCTGAAGCCAGCGGCTTGGACAGGAGCTGTGAGACGGGCCAGGGACGAACCCAGCAGGTTCTCACGACCCTTTTTAGTACTTAAACTGCGCTTTCCTCAGTTTGAAACGGAGTCCGTTCAATGGCTTTCTTTTAACGCCTGAGCCTTCTGGATGCGTTGTCAGATCATTCATGCTTCACACAGAAGGTGGCTGTGGAGAGCAGCAAGCCAAAACCCAACTGATAGTCAGCAAGGGAGAAGAGGAGACTATGGCAACATCTGTAGAACATCCTTTTTTTAAAATTTTTTTAAAAGAGTTATTCATTTAGCCAATGGTTTTGCCCAAAGCGATGTATAGAAGATCAGGAGGAGATAGTGTCCCTGGAGCAATTGGGATTAAGAGCCAAAACGGTGACATCACAAGGAAAAAAATTAAACCACTGATCACGAGTCCCAACCCACAGAGCCACACATTGCCCCACCATTTGTTTTCAACCAACATTAGTAGCATATTCTGCTCTCACTGTGTCCCCCAGAGTACCAGCGACGGGGGATTTTGCCCTCTGACGTCAGTTCATTGGCTCGACGGCCCGTTTTTTTCCCATCTAATCTCTGTGAGCGCCGTCTGCTCCCCTGATTGGCTGCAGGAGGGTGCATCACCCGGAATGATGACCCACAGCGACTGTGTTATCCTGAGCTGCTACTTAAGCTGATAATATGGAGCCTTGGATGCATGTTGGGCTGACATCAACCTGGTGAGCAACATCGCTTAGTTTGTGTTTAAACCTGTATGGATTCTGAGTCAATCAATTCATATTGGATTAGTTGTGCATTCAGAATGGCTAAAAAAAAAGTATGGGAAAGAGGTGATCATTGCTGAATTACAGAAAAATCTCAGACACATGGGTTGATCTTTTTGATCCTGTTTGACTGCTGTTAGGACTCATAAGGGCATCTACGGAGGTCACACAGTGTGTGGAATGACCTGTGTAGACTGTGCACTGTGTGCCAGTGATTGGTGACATCATAAAAGTCTCTCAGTTGTGACAAATCAAATCTTCATAAATGAGGACGAATAATGATAAGGAACAGTGGGTCAGAGTATAACGATTCCGGGAATGGTGGGGGTCTGCTTGGCAAAAACCCTACTGCTCCCCTCCCCTGTGGACAGCGAATGAAAGACCCAAAGCCCTCCCCCAAGCCCATCCTCGCAGAGTGGCCTCCTGTCCCGGGCCGCATTGTGTCTGCGCATGCGCTGGGGCACGTGAGCGCAGGCCCTGCTAATGAACTTGGCTGCTAATGAAGAGCATGCACCCCAGGGGCCCACCGCCGCTCCAAGCATCAATCAAAGCGCTGCAGATGTCAGCGCTGAACAAAGCAGACGGCGCCTCATTCATTTCAATTTCTAAAGACCACACAGGCTGATGCTCAGAGTAATTTATATCTATACATGCTCTACTTATACATTTTAATTTATACGCAGGCTTGGATTGACAGCTCCTCACCAACAAAGCTGACAAAAATAGATGCATTCTGTTGCCTTTTAAGACAGACTGCACTGTGTTCAACCATCTGAGATTCTTTCCCAGAGCAAAATACCAGAACTCCTCCAGCTCAAGGACGAGGACACTCAGCTGACTGCTCCTTCCATGCTGTTCCTGAGGAGATCCATCCACACAGAACGGCCTGCCTTTTCACGGTTCTTATCTTACTGGACCCTTCTATAACTTTCAATATTACATGCTGTAAGGTCCCTCCTCATGTCCCAGGTGAAGCTACTGTAAGAATCAAAGCAATTGCACTATTGTCTTGTGAGTTTTGCCTCTCTGGCCTGACAAGGCTCTTTCTGAGCCTCAAATCCTTTTGTAGTATTACAGTCTCACAGAGATCACTGATGGGCTCGACCCTATTTTCCCTGTACTACACCCCTGACTCGCTGCATCCTGCGATGCTGATAACATGCATCTCCAATTCTCCTCTCAAATTTCGTCCTGCATTCCTGCATTTCATGCCTACATCTCTGACTGGGTGATAGACCGCCAACTGCCCTGTGGAATGAATGAAATTTCTTCCATGCCCCAGTTGGCTCATCACTTTACAACAAGCTCACCGTCACACTAAATAATATTACCGCCAACAATGACAGTCACTCTCTTCCATCAGTTCTGCATATTAACACTACACAAACTATTTCATCTGCTTCCACACCACCTCACAGGACTGTAACCCTAATTGCCGGTCTATGAGATGGTCACCCTCCACGTAAACAGCTGAACCTGCCATCACTGACCTTTCCAGCTTACCCAGAGCACTGCTGCGAGACTTCTGTTCCACCACTCCAAGTGCTTACACATCTCTCCTCTACTGGAGCACAAGGCTTGAATATATAAAAAGGCATTATAATATACAAAACAACACATAATGTTCACCACAGCAGTGCACAAGAAAAGTGAAAATTGCCTCTATACATATTGGATTCCTCAAAATAGTCACCATTTGCCTTGAGAACAACTTCACAGACAGAAAGCTGTTGGTTAATGAATTTCAGCAGGAAATCATGCAACAATGTCTTCCGCAACATTTACAAAAATATGCTCGGTGCTCATGGGCTGCTTTCTGTTGACTCTTCATTCCCATTGGTCCCATACAAGTTCCATGGGATCGATGTCTGGAGGTGCGGCCGGTAGTTTCATTAGCTTAAGCTTTTTTTTTCACCCAGATAGCTTTTGCACAGTTTTGTTGCGTATCATTATCTTGCTGAGTGACTGCCCAATCAGACATAATCCTGATGGAATAGTAATGCCTTTCAAATATGCTATGAGAGTCATGCTGGTTACCACAGCTTTTCTAAACTAACTGTAAGCCAATGGTGGCAAGAGCACAGTAACCGCTGGCAAAGACATTTCTACCGCCATGCATGACCGTAGGAACCATACATGCAAAACTCATGCATTCACCCTCGCTGCCTCAAAAGCATACAGCAGACGGACCTAAATATTTTGAATTTTGACTCACTAGACAGATTTCCACTCTTGATACGAGCGAAGTGAATACAATGCAAGGCAGAGATAATGTAGTGTCAAGCAGGTGTACTCAAATTTTTGACAGGTACGGTATATGTGGAAATCTGTATGCATATGGAACCAGAATTTTCAGGACTGCTTACTAAGCACAAAGGACAAAGTTTGTACTGAAAAGTTCAAAGCACCACTTTTCATTTTTGGGAAACAGTCAACAACTTACAGTGCAAGCTAAGGCCATTTTCTTTTAATTTCCACCCATTTACCCCCAAAAAGCTTTAATTGCCTTTGATTGCATCATTTCCCTTCACAAAACTGCAATAATGCTGATCGTTGATGGCAATCAGCAAAAAAGTTCTCGATAGATCATTTCTATATAACATATTGTATAACAACTTCAACACAAAACTATTGATACCAAAGTCAATATAATTATTCATTTTACTGGGGATTTGCTGTTGAAATGCTGTATCCCTTTGAAAATCATGACTGTAGTTAAGGGAAACATTTGACAAAAGAATGAAATAGCAACAGAAACAGCAGGAACAGCCAGAGGCGATTCTAAGGACTCTGGGGGCCCTAGGCAAAAAAACTTCATGGGGCTCTCCAACTCGCCCTCCGCTGGCATGGTAAAAATTATTACCTTTATTTTACTGTGAAGTGTAAATTAATAATATCAACAAAAAGAATTTAATAAACTCAAGTAATTTATTTTCACTTTGGTGATGAACAGAGCACACAAATGAAGAATGAAGCAAATTTGTCATTGCAATGTAATATGTAATGAGATGCCCTCGGGGCGGCGGGGCTCCCAGCTCGGGGCGGCAGGCCATTGTCTGCCCTCTGTCCTGACAGTCCTGTCGCTGCACCACTGGAAACTGCAACAAAAGGAACAGCAAAAAATACTTCAAATACTACTCCTACTATTATTATTATTATTATTATTATTA
>JAODKF010000120.1:185359-195847 GCA_026779585.1 Mormyrus proboscirostris | reverse complement strand
TGTATTTGGCCCCCCCCCCCCCCCCGTGGCTTTCCTCCTGCAGTACAAAAACATGTGCTTCAACGAACTGGAGTTGCTAAATCGGCCATGGTCTGTGATTGTGTCAGTTTGCTCCTTCTGACCGACTTCCTCTCGCTGTGTAATATAAGTTCCAGGCCCCCCCCCCCCCGAACCTGTACTGCATAGGCATTGAAAGATCGATGGATGCAAGCCAGTCTTTACGAGCCAATATCATTGTGCTCAACTATATGTTTCTTCTACCCACACGAAGGACCATGTTCCTCAGAGTCAAGTGGAACCAAGGTCATCATCAGCTTGAGCGACTACTTAGACTACACTCGCTGGAGCGCGTCGGTGACCTGCTCCACGGCAGACAGCATCTCCGTGTCCATGTGCACTGCTCCCGACGCCCCAATAGGACGCTACACCCTGACCTTGGTGCAGGACTATGAAACCAGCCTGGGGGAGTTTGTTCTCCTCTTTAACCCCTGGTGCCCAAGTGAGTAAAAGCCTGACATACAGTCCCACTGCTAAGGGTCTGAGTCCGAAAGGCCTGACCCGTCGTATTCATCGCTTGATCTTTGGCCAACAGGAGATGCTGTGTACATGGAGGATGAAGAGAAGCTAAAAGAGTATGTCTTGTCTCAAGATGGAATTATTTATCAAGGCAGTCACAAATTTCCAGTTCCCATACCATGGAATTTTGGACAGGTACCAAAATTGAATGCAATACAATTTAATTAGCTGTTTCACAGTCATGGGGACATCTGTGTGCAGCTGCACAAATTTATGTGCGTTTAAAGATCAGGTTTCAGGTTTTGCCTCACCAAGATCATTTAATGATTCCCAGATTGTAGACTCCGATATAACCTGAAAATAAATAACTCATTGCATTACATGGTAGAAAATACTGTTGCTATCCAATGAAAAACATTTATCTCCAAAAATCCATTATTTCAGAAAATGCATTTTCTCAGAAACTAATTTACAAAATTAACCTAAAACAACATAATAATATACCACTAATAGAAACCTATCTGTACACAGCCATCAGCAACAGAATAATGTTTAAAAAGGACATTGGTGGATTATCAGTGAGGAAAATGCAGACTAATCTTGTTTTATATTCACAGTTAACAATGATGTTAATTAGCTACCTATCTAGTTATGAATGCTAAGTTGTTAAAATTAGTGATATAAAGCAACACATGCAAATGACCACCATGTATACAACTGTTAACTAGTACAAACAGAAATACGGTATAAATAGAGGACTTCATAAGACATCTTTTTATTGGTCAGATATACATCAAACAGTATCTATCGTAGATGAGGAGAAGGACAGAATTACATTTAGTCACAGTGGTCAAAGTGGACATGCATTGATGTGTGCAGAGAATAGGGCATGATGAAAAATACTGAGTGTGTTCTTAAAAGAATGAATTTGCCTAAAGAAATATGTTATGTAAATGCTTAGAATGAGGCCATTTTTGTGCGTGTTTGATGGAACCTTTCCATTTCATTCTGATAAGTTTGAAGAAGGAATTCTGGATGCCTGCCTGAGGATCCTGAATGAGAACCCCAAGTTTCAACGCAACCCTGATGAGGACTGCTCCGGCAGACGGAACCCCGTGTATGTGTCCAGGGTGCTGAGCGCAATGGTGAGTCTGGATCTGAGCACGACGAGGTGTGACACAGTGCAGCTGCGTGCTGGACCTCAACCCATTAGCTTTGCAGAAGCTGTCTACAGCATGAGCTCTGTGGCCATCATGCTTCAGACAGATTTTTGGTGTAACAGGCAGCCAAGGAATCAGATCTGAACTTGGTCAGTTTAGAGCCAGATCACTATTTATGATTCTGCATGCAGTTACTAAAGCATTGTATTATCAGCAGTGCATCCTATGAAATTTGTGAATAAAATAGGTTTTGTTAATGCGCAGCCAGTCTCTGTTCTAAGAAGTGTGATTTCGATGTAACGACCTTTAGTTCCTGTTGCATTTCAGCCTAAATTATCACTGACAGCAAAAAACAGAGACATAATTATTAAAATATTTCAGTTTTGTTGTTTTTCTCCATCAAACAACTGGTATGCATCCAACGGAAATCGCATCGCTATACCTCTCCTTGGGTGTCTGGGAAATGAAGGACATTTTATCTTTGTGCTGGCTGGGAGTATAATTTTAAACTCACCTAAGACGTGGTTCAATGGTGGAAAAAAAGTAATAGTTTATATGGTACAGAAATGCTCACTAAGAAACAGGATCCCACACACTGTGATCCTTATATTAGGAAAAG
This sequence comes from Mormyrus proboscirostris, assembly GCA_026779585.1. Classification (NCBI taxonomy): domain Eukaryota; kingdom Metazoa; phylum Chordata; class Actinopteri; order Osteoglossiformes; family Mormyridae; genus Mormyrus; species Mormyrus proboscirostris. The sequence goes on along the minus strand of JAODKF010000120.1, from coordinate 193,552 downwards.
TGCTACAGGAAAACAAAAACATATACAATATACAAATCTAGGTGACTGAGTGAGTTTTCCTTTAAGAAATAGTTGCACTATGGTGACTAGTCCTGCTGCCCCATGTCTCTGGGGTTGGGGGTTTGGATTCTGCCTTAAATTGTTCTTTGCAAGTTCTCTCTCTGTCATGCAGGTTTCCTCCCACAGTCCAAACACATTCTCTAATTGCGTGGTGTGTGCATATATGTGTCCTGTGAACTGGCATCCTGTTCAGGGTCAGCCCCTGCCTTTTGCCCTGTGTGGTTAAAGGATAGATGGATGATCGACCCTGATTTTGCAGTATCTGTGCCCCAGAAAAGCAGTGGTTGACTGTTTTAATTTTTTTTTTTTTGTGGTTTCCTGTACTTGTTTATTTGAAGGCAGAACTAACTTATTTTTCATTTTTCCAGGTCAACTGTAATGATGACAAGGGAGTGTTACTTGGCAGATGGCAAGGCACCTTTGAGGATGGCACCAGTCCCCTGTTCTGGAGGGGCAGCGTTGATATTCTGCATGACTGGGATGCCAACTCTTGCAAACCCGTACGCTATGGGCAGTGCTGGGTATTTGCAGCTGTGGCTTGCACAGGTAAGAGCATGTCATCATTTAACGACTGGTTCCATTATCAGTTTATATCAGTTCAGCAGCAGTTCAATTAAACAGTGCTCAGGGGTCTTTGGATGTCCCAGTCAACCGGTAATATAAAATGCTCCTCTACTTTCTCAGGAGACACCCTGCCCATTTCCCCTTTTGCTACTCCCACCTAAAATTCCTCATTATTTTCTCTGTTCCTGTACCACATGAATCTTATTTCTGATTGGAGTCTTAAAACATCAGTGTTGTTTTTTTTTTTCACTCCAAAGGGCATGCTCAGTAGATACAGCCCTTTGTAGGACATCTCCTGGCATGCATGTTGTATATCAGCCTCAAAGGTTCCTGAAGGGGGGGCATCTGCTCATTTTTACATGGATTTTGACCCCCCCCCCACCCCACACACACACACACACACACACAGTCCATCATTAGAATGTCATAAACAGGAACTATAGGTGGATATAGTGTAGAGGCAGGATATCATGCATGTAATTACGATATCCTGCTAGGCTGCTAGGCTGGCCAAGCAAGGTTTACCTGAGCAATCCTGCAGCAATATACTCTGCGTTATACGTTTAGTCATTTTACTTGCTTTTCTATTTTGGATGTACACTAGTTGCCAGAGCTCTGGGGATCCCCTGTCGAGTGATCACCAACTACCTCTCTGCTCACGACACCAACAGCAATCTGGTTATTGAGCGCTACATTGATGACGATGGGAAATTTTTGGAAAAGTCCAGAGACATGATATGGTAAATGACTTCAGTGACCGGGGCCACATATCAGCAAATCATCGTCAATTAACTTCTGGAAGGAGATGCAAAAGCGCAATAGATGTATGAGTTTTACATCTGCTATGCAGGAACTATCATTGCTGGGTGGAAGGTTGGATGACCCGTCCTGATCTCGCGCCTGGTTATGATGGTTGGCAGGCTAGTGACCCAACGCCACAGGAGAAGAGTGACGGTATGGTTTATGGGCTACATCTGCCCAATGCCACGTAAAGATGAGCTGTTATTCCTTACTCACTCCCTCACTTACTTGGATGCCACCTCTGTCTTGTCTAGTGTGGTCAATCGCCATCTCAATGACATCTTCCCTCACTCTGCTGTACCTGTTGTCCCTCAAGGGGTTTACTGCTGTGGGCCCGTGCCGGTGAAAGCCATTAAAGAGGGGGAACTCACGTTTAAGTACGACGCCCCGTTCGTCTTCTCCGAGGTCAACGCGGATGTGGTGGTGTACAAGAAGAGCAAAGATGGCAAAGAGCAGAAGGTCTTATGGACCGCTGAAGTTGGGAAGAATATCAGCACCAAGAGCGTGGGCACTGATAAGAGGGAAGATATCACCCATCTCTACAAGTATCCCGAGGGTAAGCAAGTCACTCTGAAATCACATTCAGTTTTTAAAAGACCTTTTGAAGCAGTGGCACTCATGCCAACTTCTGAAGTTGCCATCCTGTCCACAACTATCACAATGAGGCTCGATGTGGACAAACATTTTGACAGGTTCTGCAGAGGAGAGAGAGACCTTCAAAAAAGCCAATCACCAGCACAAGCTACTGCAGCAGCAGGGCGACACAGGACTGCAGCTTAAGATCACGGTGTCGCCGGAAATGAGGAAGGGCTGCGACTTCGACGTCTTCGCCAGTATCACCAACAACACAAACACCACAAAGCTGTGCCGCCTCATGTTCTGCTCCAGGGCCATTTCATACAACGGCATCCTGGGAGATGACTGTGGCTTTAAACACCTGCTCAATGTGGAGATCTCATCTGGAGAAGGTTTGTCTGACCATGGGCTATATGTATTCAATCCTGCTCTGTTTTAATGCTAATTGCATATTTGCTACTAATATATTTATAATATTTTGTAATGCATAGTTTTTTTTCTATAATTTCGTTGAATTTTTAGAGAAGAAGATTCCTCTCAGGTTGAACTATTGCAAATATGGAAACAATCTCACTGACGACAGCCTCATCCAGCTGGCAGCACTTCTGCAAGACTACAGTAACAATGAAGTCCTGCTATCAGTGAGAACAATCTTCCTGGAGAACCCAGAGATCAAAATCAAGGTACAACAGAAGCATGCTCATTTTTACGTTTTCAGGCTTCAGAATATCGAGGGCAATCAGGGTGTTTTCACATATAGTCCTGTTTAAAGGAACCAAACTCAGACGTCTAGAAGTGGTCCCAAAAGTGGACCAACAGAAAGGGAATTCTGTTCTTTTTGTGTTCACAATGTGAGTTAATTTGAAAGGGGACTCAGTTCTCTTTCTGGTTTACTTCAGCTCAGATGGGGCCTCAGTCCTTTTTCTGTTCATGCTTTGGATTCTGGGTAGTTTTCACTTCAAACAGGATGGCTGCAAAATGGATGCAAATTCCTGTGTGTTGTAGATAGTTGACGTTTTATGTTTTCTTCATTCCAATTGTCAAGAAGCTCTGTAGCCTCCTCCTCTGACCGAACTATTCTGCGTCCCACACTTGCAGCCATTATTTTTGCTTGTTTCCCGGGACTGTACAGGTACCACGTGATCTGCCTACGGCAAAGCTAAAGGGCAAAAACTGTCGAAGCAATCCAGGACCATCCATTAAAGGATGAAACGGACCAAGTGTGAAAACACCCTTATAGTCAGCCTAAAAATTATCCAAACAGGCAATACAGACCAAATGGCCTCTGGTATGCGGCACTGTAGTTTGCTGTTCATTTATCTTGGCCTTGTTTTTTCTGTAGGTCCTGGGAGAACCCAAAGTGAATCGCAAACTGGGGGTAGAGATCTCTATGAAAAACCCCCTCCCAGAGCCGCTTGTCAATTGTTGTTTCAGCGTGGAAGGCTCTAACCTAACCGGAGGAAGAACTATCACAGAAACGTAGGCTTTCTGTTTTTTTTTTACCAAATAGAATTCATGCATCTTACATTCAGTGATATTTAGTCCTTATGAAAAACCTTATTTTTAGATGCATTGTGGCTAGAAACATTTTTTTCCCTGCACAAACTACACAAATATTTAATATTTGCTGTGTAAGGGCCAATAACAGGTGTCACAATTCATAGAATAATTGCATTATTGAGTTCAAATGCCGTTGGTTCCTGGCCAGAAAATGTCACATGGACTATTTGAGTGGATGTGTCCATCTATCTCTATAGACACTGTAATGAAACATTCATACATCATGTGCCTCTAAGCCCCAGATGCTTTTTTTCCCCACAAAAGAGCACAAAAAGGCGCAAAAATCAGATGCACATATAGGACGGCAGAGACAACGACAAATTAAGAGCTTTAAAAGGGAGAGGGCCACAAGCAGAATCACTGTGACGGTATACTTCTGCTGGACGGGCTGTGATGTGTATAGCACACAGCGCATTCCTCGACGTGTGACAGTGTTTTTCTTTTACAGGCTTGAAACGATGGTAGGACCTAGGGAGGAAGCCAAAATTAAAGTTTACTTTACCCCCACCCACTCTGGGCTCCGGAAGCTGGTGGTTGGTATCAACAGCAACAAACTCGGTTACGTCAAGGGCTACCGGAACGTTATCATTGGGAAGTAGAGATGAAACTTATATAATGAGGAAAACGATGCATTTTCATAAATACTGATTTTATATTAGCCCTGCATTTTGTGCATATATGCGTAGAAATCCCTCTTTTTTTCATTTATAACTTCTACGATAGTCTGTTACCTGATGACGCAGTATATTTGCCTGCCAGTCATTTCTTCACAATTGTTTAGCAATTTCCTAACGAACAAAATGTAATTAAATGATTGTTAGACATCTTACATGTTGTTTTGCATTGTTTTTACTATGTATATTCAATGAAACTGCTTTTTCATGTATTTCATTCTGTTCTTGAACTGTCATCATGCAGCAGTAAGTAAACTTCAGTCCTGTATTCGCGTAAAGCTGTCGAACGATGAGACTTCCTTCTGTACCTTTATCAAAGAACAGAAATAGTTATTTAGCCCCCTGAACCAAACATGACACACTAATTACTGCGTCTTATCAGGAGTAGCGGCGGTGGGTCAGGAAGACGTCCGATGCTTCACAAAAGCAAGCAACGGTAACTGGTACACACCCATTGCCTGCTACTACAGGCTGACAAAAGACCCAGTCATCTGACTAGGCTATTTCATAATACCCTTCCACAATCCTATTAAAGTGATTCGCACATTAGTAATCACTTTAAACCATGTTAAAAACATGCAGCAATTCAAGTTGCACAAGAAGCGTTTGAGGACATTGTCTGGATTCATATGTAAAACTGATAAACCAAACGGTCATGTCTTACTGGCCTAATCATCTATAAAAACAATTTCCATCTTCACTACATCTGCCTTTCTTTGTTCGAGGTTCTGTACATTACGTTTCTTGACAGCTTTATATTGCATTTTCTGTCTTGTCGATATCGGCATCTGGATGTCCAGAAGGCTTTGATACAACTGTACTTCTGATAATCCTTACCTGTAGCTCCTCCTCAGTAGCCCACTGAATTCCTCCCAAGCTGCTGTTCCCATCTTCAAGCACTATATTGACATGTAGTCTGTTGTGTCCATCACTATGGTTTTATTGGAGTTATGAAAGTGGTTCACCACTGCCTTCTGCACAAATTCAAAGAGCGCCTTTGCCATTATTACAATGTTATACCACCAGTGTTGCACATTATTACAGTTTTACAGATCAAAGGTTTCATTAAGCACCTCTGCTAAAATCTGATAGAAGTTAAAAATGTCAAGCAACACAATCATTAGCTTCCCTGATGCACACAAGCATCCTTCAATCCAGACATGATTCCATAAGTAGGCACAGCACCGGATGAATATCAGTTCAAATTTTTCACACGGGGGGAATTTGACTCAGCGATCCTTACAGCAAGTTGGGACTAATTGGAACATTTCCATAAAGGCATCAGGTAATGATCCTGTCTGGAATATTTCAGGAAATGTACGTCACAATAAATGAGTTCATTGTATCGTTATTAGTGGAACAATTTCACTGCTGCCCACTGTGTTCGTGCAAAATGAAAATGAAAAGTAAGAATGTCACTATTTAAATTTTATATTGATAATGTACATTTGTAATCCTAAAAATCTTGACATATTCAGCAATGATTTAAACTTACAATAAGCATGCAAATGAAAAGTATATAAAACTATTTTGATGAATATTTAAATATTCTAAAATGTATAGACTAAATAGCAAAATATCACAACCCTACCTAGATAGATAGATACTTTATTAATCCCGAAGGACATGTGCCTGTAAATATGGCAATGTTTGCAGTAATTATGATGTCACACGGGCTAAGTGGAGACGGATCACGGCAATTAATAAAAGGCAGATGTCTATGAGACAGCTATGAGTTAATAATTAGTTATAGCTTAATGCCAAAGCTTTGAGATTCTGGCAGCATGACCCTGCCATCTGGCAACTGCATGAATCAATATGCCTGCCTCCAAATATAAATTCACTCTTGCTTTTGTCTGGGAAACATGAAGTCAAACAAACAGATGGACTTCAAACAGCAAAAACACAAAGTGTGGTCGACGCTATGTCCGTGAGGGTGCAGTTGGCAGAGTACATGGAAAGATACCACAAATTCTCATTCAATCACTGCTCAAAAGATAACATTCCTTATCTACCCTTGTATTAATAAATGTTGTTCTTTGGAAAACAGGTGCTATGAATCAGTTTTTCTTTGTTCTGCCCTCTCCTTGAATGGTCTTAATCATTCCAGATTTCCCTGTTTAGAATGTGTTTAGATTGGTCAATAGCTGAATCGTTTTTTTTTAAACTATTCTGAGAGGTGCAGAGGTGGTGGCAACTTTTCATAAGAATAATCTATGCATTTCTTTCTTTTTTGTTAATAGAGCATGGGATTCAGGCTTTTCATGGCTATTTTCTGGTTGCAATGAAAATGGTTGCATCACAATGAAAACTGTATAGAAAAATTATTTTCATATAATCTAAAAATTCAGTTTTATGATGGTGTTGAAGGAATCTGACAGATTGATTGACTTGCATTTATCTTAAATCAGGAAGTATCTAACAAACTTGCCTCCACTACATCTGTCTTGAAATTGACAAAAAATAGCTGCTTTTCTAGCTAATGTTTTTATTGGGGTCATGCCCTGTGTTTCAGATTAATGGTGTCATAGTTATAATCCCCATGTATAATAAATCAACAACTGGCAACAATGAAACATTAACTCATTCATCTGACAACTGTTGAAAACAAAGAATACTTTCGTAATATTTACTTGTTTTTTATTGCCATTTAGACATGGCAGGCATGAGTAAACACGTCATAAACTTCCGCTGTTTGAAATACCGATACAGAGATTTGGAATATGTAGGTGGGGTTTACTGTATGAGTGAATTTATGAGTCTCAAACACAATCTTGGAGCCGTTCAGAAACACACATAGAACTTTATAAGTAGGGTAAATACATGTGCTTGCAGGCACACATTTTGAGTTTTGTTTTCCATTCTCAGACCTTTATCAGGGGTAATCAGTCAGATGCAAGAACCTACTTAAGCAGACCTGTCACAGTGATTCAGATTTTGGAAGGGGAAACTGCTTTTGGTCACACAAGGCATGTTTAGAACATTAAAATACATTATTTACTGAACGGTCCAGTAAGACATAGCGATTTGCCAATACCCAGGAATTGCAGTCCAATGAGCTGAGAAATTCTTGCCAAAACAAAGTGTCTACAAATGTTCTCTACAGCTTTGCATGAGTACAGGACCGAGTTTCTCGATGGTCTGACATCCCATCCAAGGGGCCCCTTGGGCTTCCCGTGAAACTGCACCAGTAAGAGGTTAGATGAAGGCTGGAAAGCTGAACTGGCAGAATTACCATAAGCATATAGTTCATTAAAAAGTAAAAAAAATATTTAATGATCTTCCATCAGAGGCTGAAAAACCTCCACTTATCCCTTATTGCCTGTTTGGGTACATAGAATTACCTGAATGCAAGACAGAAGGTTTTAGCTCAACTGAAGATGGGCAATTTTCGCATTCTGTTTCGGATGAACACGTATTTGCCATTCAGAGACAATGTGGCAAATTACTTTTTAAACAGAGAACTCTATCAAGAGAAGTTCAGTTAAATAAGATTCACGGCCTGTGGTTTAAGTTTGGATGAAAGCAATCAGACTGTTATTAAATTGCAAACGAACATCCATCCCAGTAACCATGGTTTGCATCAAACCGCAATCTGCAAATAGGTTTTGTGAAGGGAGAGAAAACCTTTTTTCACTGCGCACAAATCTAAAGTGAAATACCTGTTCCACAATTATAAAACAGTTTGTTTCCTAATATCTACTTATTCCACACTAAAGGGCACACAAAAGACTATGCAGAGTTCTACACTTTGTAGCAAAGCATCATTACCATAAAATTGTTACTGGCAATGCAATTTTTGTTTATTTTTTTTTAATTTAATTGTCACTATGGAATTGGTTAGAATGTTGACGTTCGGTTAGATGATCCATGTTTTTGCTCCCTCCCAGCTCCTGAACTGTCAGGGGGGGCCAGGAACCAGTATGTGAAGCACTGATTATTCTTTTTTTTTTTTAAT
>JAODKF010000120.1:142115-171760 GCA_026779585.1 Mormyrus proboscirostris | reverse complement strand
AAAGAAATAAACCCCCCCCCACCCCAATAGCTCCAGACTGCTTGTTCTCTCCTAGAACACACTCCCCGACGTGTTTTCCCCCCACGCTTCATCACAGGATTGGAACAACAGTCAGAGCCCTTCGGGCGCCCGCGTCCCTCGGCTACACTGAGCCGTCCGCATCCGCCGATGTGACACATCACAGACTCGTACATGACGGCTGCCTTCTCTCGGGGCGCTTGGAGGCGACACAAAGAGGCTCCATCTCTGTTGTGTCATCAATAAAGCCATCTTTCTTGAGGAAACGGATTGACTGCATGCAGGTAGATGCCGTCGAGTCGATACCTTCCTGCACACGCAAACTCACAAGCGTCACACTAGGAAGACTCCCCTGGACTTTGTGAGACAAGGGAAAAAATAGCCGATCCATATTTATTGTGCCTACAAAATCTGTCAGTATACTTGCCTCCTAGAATATTAATATACTGAATGTCCTGTTGCAAAAACACTGTTCAGTTGACTAAAAAAACTCCACAATATTCTTAAAAGTATTTCGTGGAATATCCTATATTCATTTCATTAATTACAGAGGCATCCTTAATGTCACCATAGTGAAGTGCACATCTTCAGCATATAGAGTTAACCTCTAATAATAGCATGATCCAGTAGCAGGTGGTCTGAGTGGGTTGTTTAACCCTGAGCAGTTTAGAGTGGTATATTACTCTTTATCAGCAAGAATGATATGACATCACTGTAAAAGCTAGCCTAACCTGGGACACGTTTTTCGCTTTGGGTTCTTGGACCAGCGGGTAACCCTTGTGACATGCAAGTTTTAGGCAGCCAAGCTTTGTTTTTGTGTTTCATACCCTTTGGCAGATCCTTTTGGGCGTTTTGGGGTGATTTCATCCTGGGTTTTAATCTGCAGTCTGAATGCGCTTAGGCACTCGGGGAAATCCCTGAGGGAAACACTGTCAATAAAAAGGCATCATTAAGAGCCACCGAAATTAAAACATAAGCAGGTCTTTCGCATATAGGATACAAAAATAGACTAAAACTACCCAATAAGGGCACACCGAGACAATATTCTGTGGTACACTACATCATTATTATTATTAAAAAAATTCCCACAACTCCATGGCGTGGCCTTACTTATGAGATGGGCCAAAATAGTTTTGCCCACCAGTGACAAGTTCTGCTTAAATGTAATAAGATTTTACTGGCTGGTACTCAGGCTTCCTTTCACAGTCAAAAAACAGACTCTAAATTTCATGTGATTACATGTGTGCGGGCACCCCATGATAAACCAGGATCCAATCCAAGGTGCTTCATCCTAGGAGGGGCTCCAGGCTTACTGAGTCCCTGGACCAGAGAAGTATGGTTATGACAGATGGGTGATGGATAAATTGGCTGGTATTTATTTTAATATGGAGGATATAAACATAAATCAGGCATATTTTCCTTATAAAATAATTTTATAAAATGAAGCCCATAATCTAGTCCACATACTATAGACATTGACCAAGCAAACAGTGATACTAGATGGATTATGTAATTGCCTGACAGATTAAAATGTGCTTAAAAAGCCATTAAGCATAGCAGATGTTTCTGGTGAACAGTTTACTACCAATTTTTTTGTTGCCTTGACAACCACAGAAATTGAATCTCTCCTATTTCTTGTCAGCATTGTTCAGAAGATTGATCGCAGAAAGCGTTTAATGCTCAGAGACCCTGACTTCCACACAACAGGTGAATATTTACCAGACTGCTGCTGGCACAGTGGCAGACCGATGGTGTAATATTTTCAATTGCTGTGTGGAGAATAACATGAGTTTGATGTTCAGGCTGCCGCAGTTTGCGCACTTCATTAGCAGAAAGGCGTCACCGTCACCTTTCGGAAAGGGGCTGATCTCACGCTCTCAGACACAGAGGCTGGTGATTTAGTCCTCCTACCATGGAAATAGAGGTGGATAGTTCAGGTCCAGAAAGTATAAATACAGACTGAGATTTTGTTGCAACCAACCAGTTGAGTATGAAGAGTCACAGTCACAGAGTACTCAACTAGTTGGTTAAACCAAAATCTTGGTCTGGACTTTTACATTCTGGACCTGACTTTCCCCCTGCTTGCAAACACATACATCTAGATATCTCTAAATTGTCCAGTGTGGGTCTGACCTGTGATGGGCTCGCATTGTGTTTACTATGACCTGTGATTCCTGAGGTAGGTTCTTGGGATGCTGTTCTGGATGAATGGTTAGGAACAATACAGGCCACTCTCCTTTATTAATTCTTATTTTTCCTACTTCTCATGTCCTTCAGAAACTCAGCAAATCTTTGAAACTTGAAACAAAGTATGGAATTAAAGATTAGCGAATTGTTCTACCCTATGTGAAAGTCAATGGCGAGACAGGTATTGCTGACGCTGAGGTTACCAAACAATTTCGTGGAAACCTTGCAAAAAATAACTGAAATAGGCGAACAGAGTGTAGATGAAGTGATGGAACTGTTCTGGGAAAAATAGTGGAATGAATACAGCTTGGTATTAAGGCCAAAAATGATCAGATTACAGTGTAAATTTGGTGCAAAAGACCATTCACTTTTGAGATCCTTTTCTGAAAATCCCTGAGCCTCTTCAGGCATTGGTAAAGCTTTGGTCACACTTGCAAAATGTGAGGATGATTTCGAGAAATGGTTCATCCACTGCTAAAGAAATATTGCAAAGAAAATAGCCTTAAGTCCAAAGATTTTGACAGTGTTCCTGGAAACCCAACACATATGGGCAAGTTACAGTACAACAAAATGTAGAAGTTGTACTTCTTCCACTAAGCACAGCTCATAAACTTTAAAGCATATTACTTTGGAAGGGCTGCACCCTTTATAAGTCACGTGACTCGGAATTTCTAAAGCTAGACAGGAAATCACTCGGAAATGTTTTCATCATGCTCAGAGCATAGGAAAAAATCCAAGAGAGTTAGTGTCTTTGCTAGCAGCCATTGGAGCACAAGGTGTGTTGTTAGATCAGCATGAGATACACCTACGGAGCATTTCTAAACATGTTTTCACAAATAATCTCTGGACATCGTCTGGAGAGTCAGGTACAGACATATTCTGGAGTTGCCCTCTCACACGTGGCACACAACCAGAGAATGTCCTGTTTGTGAGTATGTGAACTCACAAACTCGCAAGCAACACTTTTACACATGAGGCATAACACATCTATTAGAAATACTCTGGTTAGTTTAGATGTGGGGTGGCTCTTGGGTAGAGCTTGCACAAGGCAGGGCAATGTGCAAAAAAGGACACTGCAGTAATCAGAGTGTTTTGTTTCCAGCTCTACTGACAGAAGTTCCCAAATCCTGTTGTCTCTCCAGTTTGCCATGTTTGTTGGGGTCTTCTTTGTGTAAACTACTCCTCTTCTTTGCCCTCACATGTTTATATTCTTCTGTTTTCACATCATCAGCATGCCTATTAACTTATGGTGAATTCTTCAGAATTCTCCCTGTTCCATTCACACATGGAGGTCAATCACAAATTTCCTGGACTTTGTACTAGGGAGTTAGCAGGGTAAAGTCCATTTATTGCTGGCATGACTGATTTGGATATTTGTGTTCACAAATACAGCCCCTCTGGGCAATGTCTAGAAAAGTTCAGGGTCCAGTCACGACATTGCATTAGTCAACCTACTGTGTTCCATGATTATTTTTGCTGCTCGTGGATAGGATTTTACACTGAGCAACCATATTCTGGTCTCAAAGGGATCCTAACCTCCCCATCAGATTCCTGTCTAGTTTTATAAAATATGTTTCAGATGCATTTTACCACCCTTTGGAGGGCAGAAGCGCTGGAAATCATATGCTGGTTCTTCAACACACTGTCAGAAAAAAAGTACCAGTTTGTACCTTTGCTTATCATTGGGGCTGTACCCTCAAAATTCTGCCAATTGTATCCTATAGCTGCAGGTAATTGTACCTTTTAAGGTAAAGAAATAGGCTATAAGGAACATTTTAGTACCACTGGGGGTACATTGATGTTTGTACTTTGGGGATGTTCTTCAAAGTTCATCTCCGTACCTTAAAAGGTACAATTATCTACAGCTATAGGGAACAATTGGCAAACCCTTGAGGGTACAACCCCAGTGATACACAAAGGTACAAATTGGTACAACCTTTTCTGAGAGTGCAGGGGAACAAAACTGCAGAAGAATATGCCTTAGAATTCCAGACTCTAGTTGGGACAGAACAGTAGCTGAAAAGACTATGCCCTGATTACTATGCTTCATTAGGGACCGGGCCAAAACCTCCAATCCAACTAGCCTGTAGGGATGACTTTCTGGCACTGGAAGAACATTTGCCTGGAAATCTATGCTGACAACCTCCTTTAGATTAAATGAATTTCTCCCATTCAATCTCTAGACCATCTTCCATCTGCCTTTGTCAGCTCAAGTGACAACAGTGGAGTATCCATGCAACTTACGGTAGTCAAATGCATCTGTTGTTGCAAGAGAAAAGGTATAGAGTGAAATAGCACCAGAGTCTATTCTGTTGTCATTCTGGACATTCAGGGCAAGCTGTCCTTCTCAGTTCAGTGCTATATGTCCACTCATCTACACTAAGAAAATCCACGGTACAGTTGTAATTACTTTTTATTTTTAGTAGATTCACCTGTGGTGAATTTCCTACAATCCCAAAGTTCCATGGTCTAAGAACAAGCTAATTGACTGTGGGAAGGACAGTTTTTCCGTGTCTTACTTGCCAACTGTGGACAATCTAATATGCTCTGGGAATCGTTTCTTTCCTCCAGAGTCTCAAAATCTAGCAAAGGTCTTCAACAAATAAATGACGACCTTTCTACCACCACATTGACCTTGGGATTGTGCTATTGATCTGCGGCCTAAAGGTCAAATCTATCGTCCGATCCAGGCTCACAAGCTATGTATACTGAAAAGTCTATTCAGGAAGCTTTATATCAAGGATTCATATACCCATCTACCTTGCCTGCAATGGTATCATTTCTTAGTCATAGAGAACGATAATGGTGGTTTCTGACTTGGTATATCAACTACCTGAGCCTAAATTACGTCATGATGCAGTACAACTACAACCCCTGGTTCCTGCAGCCCTGAGCAACTACAGGAAGCTAAGTAGTTCACAAAGTTAGACCTGTGAAGTGCATGCTAACTATTATGGATACATGAAGGTGATGAATGGAACTCCACATTCAATGCCAACCATAGCCATTATGAATATTTTATTATACCCGGTGGCCTAGTCAAAATGCTGTTGGTTTTGCTGATCGTAATCAATTTGGTTCTGCACGTGGACCTTGGAAGATTTGCCATTGTTTATAGTGACTATTCCTTAATTTACCTGATTATCAAAGCCACGTGTTTCATGTTCACTTCTCTTGCAGGAGCTCCTTACTAAAAGTCCCTTCTTCCAATTAGTGTAACATGAACTTCACAAAACTGAAACCCAGTTCCTTGGGTATGTGTTTAATCCTCAGTGAGTACCAACAGATCACTCAAACAGATCACTCAAAGGTACAGTAGTACCTGAAAAGGGAATGAAGTAAACTTACATCAAAGAATTACAGAAATTCCTGGGGTTTATAAATTTATATCATAGTATTTATGAGGAATTTCAGGTATTTTGCAGCACCACTCACAACCTGGATAAGAAAGTGGTAATTAAGTTGATCCCTCAGTGTTTCATGTGAGAGCAGTTCTGTCCCAATTGTCAAGTGAGGCACATAAGAATGGTCTCCCTGGAGTAGATGCATTTTGATTTTGGCAATGGATAGCTACAGTACTAGCAATTAAATTAGCTATTGAGGATCCGCTTTCTGCTGTCATTAGCCTGATGGAGCTCAGCATCCTTTCCAGGTTCTTACCCATAGTCTGTGTCAGGAGTTCTGGTGTTTATTCTTCAGTTAGGTCCAGTTTTAGGTCCGGCAGATCCAAGAACAAAACAGCTGATTCTCTGTCCAGACTCCAGAGATAATTCCAGAGATAATTCTACCTCCCACATGCAGTGCATCCGGTGGGAAATCATGGATCAGACCCAAAAGACATTTAATTCTAATCCAGCTCCTACTGAATGTCCTGCCTACAAGACCCACCTTCCATCAATGGCATGCCTCTCTCTACTGCATCATCCCCATCCACTGAAGTATCATGGAACAGATCCAACTGGCCCTTAATTTTGATTCGATTCCTACTGAGTGTCCTTCCTAAAAAAGCCATCTTCTAGGCACAGTAAGCCTCCCCCCACTGCAGTGGATTCACTTTATTTCTCCTACAAGACACCCAGGTAACTGGCACCCACTGCCTCAAATCAACACTGTCTGCAGGCCTCAGACTGTGAAGTAAACTAATTTGTCAATGCATGTCCCAACTGTGCTCAATTAAATGCATGTCGTCGGCTGTCCTGTGGTATCTTATGACCTCTAGCCACACCTTATAGACCTGGGTCTCATTTAGCCATTGACTTTGCCACCAATCTCACCTACTCTCAGAGAACAATGTCTATCCTAGTGCCTCTGAATTGATTCTGCAAGGGGTGTTAGCTAGTTTTGTGAAAAAGATTACCCATTGCACTGGATACTGCAGATTATATCCCACCATGTCTTTAAAACCTACATGCTGCCACAACTGTTCTCATTTTTTGAGATGCTCATGCAGGTACAGTGCAGCAGCCAGACCAGACATTTCAATCAGGAAATCATGAGGTTTCTTTGCACCTACTGTCATTTCCACAAGTGGTGTAAGGCACTCTCCCCTCTGGCTCCCTTGTAAGAAGCAAAATTCTAGGTTCATAGGTCCTTTTCCATTTGTGCAACAGCTTGATTCCATACAGTCTCATTCTACCATCACTGTACAAGCTAAATCTCTCATTCCATGTGTCCTTATTAAAACTGCTAATGCATGCTGCCACCTTCCAGGCCATCCCCAACACTTCATCTGAGTGCTCCTGGGTTCCCATAGCTGGCTACAATACTTGGTGGATTGGAAGGGCCAAAAGAATGTGCTTGGATAGCAGTAGCAACAATGAACACCATCTTGAATGATTTTTGAATGTTAACAGAAAGCTTTGGCATAAGACATTTGATATTATTTGTGAGGAAAAGTCTATGGCTAACTCTTAATATGAAAACTCTTAAAATCTCATCTGCACCTCTTTCCATCATCTCAACCTGAAACTTGTGCTACCATTTATGATCATGAGACAAACATCTTGGAAGCAAACCAACAACAGCATCCAGAAAGACGTAATGTAACTTTGACGATTTCTAAACAGTACTGTGCAAAAAATCAAAAGAAATTTAGATTTTTTTGACACAACCACTAACCCACCTTCTTTGGCTAATCAATACATTAATGATTTGACTTGATTTAATTAAGTAATTATTTGGGCTAGTGGTGAAGTTTAATGAATTTATGGATGGCTGATGTGTCCCTGAGGAGAGGTTTGCGAACCAAAGCGGTGTTCATCTGGCCATCCAACAGATATCAGGAACTTTTTGCACAAAAAATACCTTCATAATGCATAATGGTCGATATAATCCGTTATAATGCATTATGAAGATATTTATAGTACATTATAGATGAGAGCGTCATAGAGCATTCACAATGCAAAAAACACATGGATAAAATGTGTTATTCTTTTTTTATATATAAATATTTACAGAAATGCTTATAATACTTTATGAATGTATTATAATGCATTATACATGAATGCTTGAAGTGTTACTGAAATTATTTTTATAGTGTTACTGTTAATTTACATATGTTCTAATGTTATTTTTTTCCCCTGTGCAAATATACAGTTATTACCCAGATAAATACCCTTAAACACTTACTTTGCCCTAGACTTTTACACAGTTGTATCTGAAATCTCTACAGTCTGCGTAGGAGTGTGTGGTCTGTGACAGACTGGAGTCCAGTCCACACTGGGACTGAATATGATGCTCCAAAAGCTTACACTAATTTAGAGTACATATATAGTATTTCATATGTGAGTGTGGGGGGGGGGCTGTTTTCTTGCAGACTTACGCTTATTTTTGTGGCACCTGTAACCATCTCATCTTCAGGCACCACCTGCAACAGAGGGAACAATTAAAGACATTCACACTCCAAACTGTCAATTAAAAAACTGCGGCAGTCAAATACATCCAGTAGCTTCTATTTTTGCCTGAAGCAAAGGCAACCTGCTGCCCTGTAGTTATATATCTTAACCTCATCCTGGAAATTATTGTTGGCAAAAATATGATCAATGACAGGACGCCTTATTGGAATTATGCAGCAGGCACCGTAATTTCGACAGGGTAGATTGTTGTTAGTGAAATGTATCTGGGCAAAAATAAGGTAATTGTGCTCAAAGTTTATTCAAAGCAGGAAAAAAAAAGAAAATACCAGGGGAATAAAAATTATTCTGGGTTTGCACTGAGTTATGCAGGAGGGTTAATGAGCAGAAGGCTAGTCAATCTGTTTTCCTCTCTTCCAATTAAAGTGTCTGATGACACAACGGGGGACTGAAAATTTTCATCTTCAGAACAAGCAGTGAGATTTTTTTATCTGCTTTTTATATCTTTCCAAACATCAGGGACTGGTTCTAACCCTCACAGTGGATAAAAGATTATTTATTTGCTGAAAACTTAGTTTACTTTAGCTATGACAATTTATTTATTTAGTGTTTTTAAATATTGAAAGTAGACTTTTATTTTGTACATAATTAAAAACAAAAACTGCCTGTAACGTGGATACTTATTTTTCCATTTAAAAAATAAACAGTAATCTATTCATTTTTTTATTTTTGTGCATTGACTTACTAAATAAGCTATGCCCCACCTGATTGGTCATCCAAGCCTGCTTGTCCGTCCAGTCTTTGTGGTGCCTGATGTACCACCACTGGATCTCCAAGGAGTATGACGGAGAGCCAGCTCCGCGGAAGGAGCAGGCCATCTCAACATCCTGCCCGCTCTGTGTAATGATGTCATGGGGAACTTCTGTGAAGAGTGCTGTGAGACAAGCCATAAGAAAACAGATGTGTGAGACAAGCCATAAGAAAACAGATGTGCCGACTGAGGAAATAATACTACAGATGAGCTTTATTTTCAATTTGTTAAAAATAAACCAAGCCACCAATTTCAGCTCCTTTTATTTGCCTTGGTTCCAGATTACATGCTGTTGACATTGCAGACGGGTGACATTATCTGTGACTGCAGTGTAGTCTCCCGCTGTATGCTCCAGAACCTTAAGAGCGGCACAGCACTGCACCTAAGTCCAAACGCAACGGGCTTCACCATGGCCTGCGCCTTCTCGAGGACCCCACAAATGCAGGCTTAGCAAGGCTAACAAGCCGGCTTTGACAAGAAGAGGAAGAAAAATAGCACACGTTTACAGCGCTTGCAGAGACCATTCCTTTTCTGCTGATGCTATACTGACGGAGCTATTACTGCGATGTCTGTTTGGTGAAAAATGATTTCAGATCTACACTGTGAGGTTGCAGTTTAGAGGCGTTCCTGCTGCTTGCACCGGCTCCAGTTTAATGAAGCTCTGCTGGCTCCGGTTAACAATACCCAACAAGGATTAGCAGAAAGAAACCCAGCTGAGATGAGAGCAGGAGGACTGCAGAGAAAACTTCTGCCTTAAATAGATGTGAGCAACAGCATGTGATCTTCTTGAGAAATAAATACAATGTTTCTGCCCAGGTCCTGGTTTTAGGGTGTTATTCTTCAAAGGATAAACTACTGTTCTTATGCTAACATATACTAAAAACAAGTATTTATTTTAAACCATACATTGTTTCCTCTGTCCCACTTATACCTGAATATCCTCATCCACAAAACAGCCATTTAGCCAAAACTAAATAATACTCTCCCTCTCTACGCTCACCAGAGCGCAGTCATGTCAGTTTGACATGAAGCTCCATTTGATTCTACTCGCACCCGTGTTATGCCATGCGACTTACGCTCTTGGAAACGGTCGATGTGCTTGCACCCGTTCCCATAATCCAGCCATAATGTGAGGCCTCTTGCGATAGGCCTTCAGTTTTCTACCCTCTAGTCATATAAACAGTTAGCTGGATGGGTTTCCTGACCAATATATTATGATACTTATTTTCATGGACAATAAAGGTTTTTCATACACATGCCAAGAATATCTAAGGTA
The DNA here is from genome assembly GCA_026779585.1 of Mormyrus proboscirostris. NCBI lineage: Eukaryota > Metazoa > Chordata > Actinopteri > Osteoglossiformes > Mormyridae > Mormyrus > Mormyrus proboscirostris. The sequence continues at coordinate 161,616 of JAODKF010000120.1, read as the reverse complement.
ACAAATACATACAATTTCAATATGGCCACCACAGATTTTGAACTTCATAACTTCTACCAAAGTAGAAGTAGTTTTTAGAAAAATGCAATAAACCAGTTTGAAATGTGGTTTAAGACTAAAGAGGTTTCTCCTTGATGGACCATTAACTGGATTTGTTTACTATAGTGGATGTCATCAGAAAAAGATAAAAAAAAAAAAACGTGCTCTCAGCTCTGGTAATTCAGCTTTCTATGGCTCTGCCGCATCCTTGTCTGATTAATATGCATTAATATGTGTCTTTACCCCTTTGCCGGCGAAGAGTAAAAACTGTTGATGAAATTCAATCGAGCCATTCCTTTTATTAAGCCTGTTCACTGCTGATTAAGGACTAAAATTTACACGTAATCCAACCTACCACAGTGAGAAACAAAGCACGCTGTGCTGAAGCTTAATTCTTGTTTCACTACACTCTTAGTGATCTGCAGCTAATTAGAGCACTAAATCTATAGCCAAACTGTTTTGCACACTGAGTATTAAACGTTGAAGCGAAAAGCCTACTACCTTGGATGTATGTAATGCCTTCCTGTGGATTGATTTGGCAATGAAGGGAATAAAGTATAGAAAATATTAGTCCACTGCCAGTGCTTTGAACAGAGGTATAATTTCAAACTAATTAATCAAGGATGTCCAGCCTAACCCCATTTGATTCAAATGAATTTACAGTTCAACTGCATTCCGATTCCTTTTTTATGAAAGCCATAAAACCTTGCTGAATTACCCTCGCGGTAATAAAATAAAAACAATTACCAAGTGTGTAATTGTTACAACTTTATCTGCAGTTTCATAATTTGAGGTCTCCAAGGAAACAATTACAAGAGACTTAGGATCCCCCTGGGGCGGTTATTATCCTGCTGACATTTAAAAATATCTTGGTAGTCTTGTCAAGAAACTTCAGCTCCAATAAAGTCACGCAATAAACTGCCTCCTCCGGAAATCGTGAGGATCAAAACAACACAAACAGCTCGCTTATATGGAACTGGTGAATCATTGTGATACATTATGGTGCAGGTGCATTGATATTCTGCATAGAAGTCATTTTCAAACAAAGTCACACATCCACAGCATTGGGCTTGACAGTGCGGGCTGATGGGGGCTTCTTCCAGAGATTATTTTTAGATTGAATTACTTGCTTGCAGCATAAAAATGACTGTCCTGTGCTTCTTTTCCTGCAGTCCTTTGAAATGTAAAGCAAACCAATTAATCGTGATTAAACCTGTGCACACAGTTTCCTTCTCAATTTTAATAATCCTCTGTTACAGACCACCGCTAGCAAAATTTGATCGCTGAGAGCGGGAGGAATGGTTTAATAAATATTCCACATCTATTGTGTACCTGTAACATTCTCAGCATGGGGTATGAATGTTCCACAAGTTGCTGGAAACCATAATCTGCTGTACCCAGTCGTGCAGGAACGGTCAGCCAGAGGGTGAGGAAGGACGAGCAGGTAGGTGTGAGAACAATGCTGGCCGGGTCCACCCGCTACCCAGAGCAGACATGCTGCTATATCCATTAGCCACACATATTATAGAAGCATCCTCCTGTGCTCATAGCAGTAATGGACAATGAACTGCATTCTTGCACGAACCTCTCTCATCACGGCTCAACCTCTCTTCTATTTCACTCCATGTTCATTGGGTGACATACCCAAACCACCAGCCTACATTTGGATGCATTTTTCTTCCTTTTTTTGCTGTCACAGTGATTGATCACCAGCCCTGTGCCAATAGTTTCCCACAATTAACACCCAGCTGGCTCTGATTGGACTGATTACATCATTAGGGATAAACAGGGCCAGCTGGGTAGGTATTGGAGGAAAGTCACCAGCTTGGGACTTTCTCATTTGCTGTTTATAATCTTGTTTTAAATAGTTTAGCTATCTAAAGATGTTTTATAGGAAGTAAATTAATCCTTGCTAAGGACACTCGTCATTTTCATCAGCAGTCCAGAGACTGACGTCAGATGTTTGCAGCTCGTCAGTAAGTCTCGCTGCTGTTGTAACGGGGTAGCTGCCCCCTTGCACTGCGGAGCTGAGGTAGCGGTCGGCTTCGGCAGTTAAAGGGGCCGGTGCTGTCCGGCGCACTGAGATATGGGCGCATGGCTGAAGCACCCGCGCAGATCGACTGACACACGAAAGGTGACCTAGCCTAATCTCAGCCGGTGGAGAAGGACTTTCCCCAAACGCCAAGCTGTGGACTCTCTTACTCTCCTCGTTATCACACAGGTACTGCTGTTGAGTACAGCTGCTTAAACTTTGCGATGTGCTTGGCATCATCGTGTACAAAAACAGGCCAGTATGTCAGGTACATCTCTATGCCTGCAAATATACTTTTCTTGCCATTATCGCAAGATGAAAGGCAAATGGGATCTTAAAAATACAACAAAGAAACTACAAGACTTAAAAGGAGAAGATAGTTCAAAGAGATTTAAAGCACTCTTTACCTCTTCAGAATTCAGCTGAATTTTATTTCAAAGGGTTTCTCTGTTGGAGAATCGATACTGCAGCCATTGCGAAAGCAAAGAGCTGTGAAATACAATGTGCTCTTAATTCTGGTTTCCCTCCATGCTGTTCACCTCGTCCTTGTCCATCGCGCTGAAAGGAGTCCGTGGTTCCACCAGCAGTTCCCCTTCCAAACGCTGCAGTATTTGTTGTTAATACTCTTCACTTGGTATATGGAGAGAGTCAGTTAACCAATCAATTCACCCCCAGCTTATCTGATTGCTTCTGTTATCTACGCTTTTACCTATATGACACTGCCTGGCCCACAGTCCCCCAAGCAGGATTAATCTTCTATATCTAAATTATCAGAACATATTTCTAAGATGAGGTGGCCCATGACAGAGAACAGAATATAAGAACATAGAAACTAGAAAAATAAGAATCAGAAACAACTGGACTGGTTTGCAAACTTGTTTCCTTAAAGCTGCATGTAAATAAAATCAATACAGCTGATTACAGAAATCCATTTGTAGGATTAAGATGAGTCATGAACCAATCCTGGGGGTATGAGAGCACAGTCACACATTGTTCCATATCTCTGGTTCACAATGAAAAAGCATTTTGCTAATATGTATGCACAAAGGACAGCCTGGCTACATGTAAGTATTATGATTACATTTATAGAAATATCAACCTACTGTATCAAATGTAAATGCAGAAAAAAATATCATGTGAAAAGAATAGACTGCAAAAGGCTATGGGTTTGTGATCTAAGAGCAGCATAAACTAAAGAGCAGGATCCCACAATCAATCCCACGGAACATTCTGGAACCTTCTGCAGTGCCACCAAGAGACCCTGTTTAATCACTTAGCTTGGACATTCGTCCAAGAAAGATTTTATTTACAACTAGTGCAGTTGGATAGCTCACTGGAGCAATTCCGTCTTAAGTGCTTTTCTCATGAGTACAACAGCAGGGGCCGTCTGATAAAACGGATTTGGCAACTTATAGTCGTCAATGGTGACTTCCATGCCGCCTGCAGGCCCGACCCCTGCTGCCCATCAGCGGCTGACCTAACAGGAACTGACAGGAAGCCAGCTCCGCCACTGGTAAAACTTCTCCCTTAATGTCCACACAGCTATTAAGAAAAATGTGACTGTGGTTTGTCTGCTGGGTTGGTCAGACTGCTGGCTTTGAAGACTTATAGCCGACCTTGGGGGCTTTCCAGAATTTTCCACACTAACACTGAACATCAAAAAGTGCTAATTACTTTCAAGTTCATCCATAATACCATTACTTTATTAATTTCTCTGTTTGTCAAGATGTTACTGTATGGTGTCTTAAGCACTTGGGGGCAACCATGTTGGAATATGTGAAATTAGCTTCAGTGATAGACGGTAAAGCAGCAGTGCTGTCCATATTAACACGTGCCATTAATTTGAAATGGAGTTCATTTAAAAATGCATTTGATTAAAAATGCTATTAAAACGGAACATGTTCATTTTGGCAGACAATTAATTTTCTGTTCATATTTCGACGACAGAGATATTTCCCAGGTCATAGAGTTCCAGCATGAATATATCTGTCAGAGCTGACTACTTCAGGAACCTGACTTGCAGAGTGTCGAATAAATGACCTATTACTTTTTTTCCCCCTTTTCATAAAGCTGTCTGCATAATTTTAACCAAAATGCACTTTTGCAAGCTGATGACAAAAGCAAAGAACCGGGAGTTAGAAAGATGTAAGAAAAAATATTAAACTGTTTAAAAATGCAAAAACAGTGTCGGCAAAAACGGAACAGGAAGGCATTTGTGAGAAATTAAGAGCATGATACACTGAGCAGGGGCACTGTGCCCTACAGGGTTATTTTGATTAAAAGTTAATCACTGGACGCATCAGTCAGCGAAAAGCACAGTTGCAGAATCTCAATTCATTAAAGCACCAGAGGACAACTAATTTCCTAGTAAACAAAAGGGAGACCAGAGTACAACAGATGACCCCAGAACTTATCCACACCTTCTGAAAAAGCCACAAGAACAGTCATTACATACTGTGGAATTCAGAAAATCCATTACCTGAAACTGAATGTATATAAAAATACTAGCTGGTTAGATTAATTTAATTGATTTAAAACAGGCTGCATGCAGCTTAGTGCTATCATTTAATTTGTAATGGTTCAATAATTTAAATGTACCAATACAGTACATTATATGTTTTTGGTTCATTAAAATTTCCAGATGGTCTCATCAGAAAAGATTGCATTCTGAAGTATATATGTAATTCTTTTAGTAAATCTAAGTAGGCTTCAGAAGTTCATTGATCTCAATTTCAGTTTCAGCATTGCATTTGAATGACAGTTTCGGCTCCTAAACACCTTTGCAGAAAAGCTACATCTTTGGTGCTGATATTCAGCGATGAGTTCTCCTTGCCTCAGTAATGCAAACCGTAGGCCTGTCTGAGAGTGACGAGTCACAGGAGTTGACTCGGGTCTCTCATTTCCACCAGTTTACTGCTTCAGCTTCACACAAATCCCATTTTAAAATAATCACTAGAACTGTGTTCTACTTACAGCAGAGACCGGTTCTGGAAAATACTATAGATTTTAAGGAAAAAAAAGGATGTGCTGATGAAAGACAGAAAGCAGGAACATGGTTTATTCATCGTTAGCACCTGGTATCAAGTGAATTGGTTTAATTAATGGGGCTGAGCTGGAACTGTTTGGAATGATTGAAGTGCACGAAGGATAATACATCATGTTCATATAACTTTACGAAATAAAGTTTTATATGTGATTGTTTGTTGGTGTGCAAGCAAGAAGATTGATGAAAAGAGAAAGGAAGAACCCAACCGACCGGCTGAAAGTCACCGCAATAAATGGAAAAAATCAGCTGGCCATCAAACCATTTTAACGCTTAATTAACTCTCTGATTCAGATGTGTTGCCTGGCCTCGAAAAGGGCAATTTATCAACAACAACCTTTGGCTTTTTTGTGACTGGAGCACAAGACAAATGCACTGAAATGTACTCCCCTGCACACACTTCAAAAGGGTGCTCTTGAGCTGGAGAATAAAAAGTTTTGAGGCCAATGTGGCACATGGGCATCACAAAGTAAAAAAAGAAGAGATATATATATATATATACATGTATTTTTTTTTCATTCTCATACGCACACAATGTCACTGGCCACATTATTAGGTACACCTGTTCAACTGTTCGTTAGATCAAATGTCTAATCATCCAGTTATATGTCAGCAGCACAACTTATCAAATCATACAGCTACAATTTAGGAGCTTCAATTAATCCTCACATGAAACACCAGAATTGGGAATCAAAGATTATTTAAGTGAGTTTGAATGTGACATGGTTGTTGGTGCCAGATGGGCTGGTATAAGTATTTCAGAAATGTTTGATCTACAGGGATTTTCATGCTCAACCATCTCCAGGGTTTACAGAGAATGAGCTTTGAAAGAAAAAAATATCTAGCAGGGCTCCAGACTGCGACCATTTAATCGCATTTTGCGACCATTTTTGAAGATAGTGTGACTAAATTTTATAACTAGGCACACCAGTGCAACCCCCATTTTTTTAAAGCATCATCATAAATCATGTGAAACACCCAGAGAGAGTGAGAATTGTGTGTGAGAGCGAGATACATATATGTGGTTCTGGAACCAGGAACTTATGTTGTGCTTCCACTGCAGGAACTTGATCCGACTGCAGGACCTCAAAGGCACTACTGGAGTGGCACTTACAGCAATAAACTTTGCTGACTGGTTGACCATAAGCACCAGAGCAATAATGCAGGGACAAGAGAGCAAAACTGGCCAGTACAAATAATACAAATAATTTTTGTATCTCAATTACATTTAATACATTAATGATTGCCTTTTGACTTGCATGAACTCCATGTTCATGCATCCAAGAATTCAGTCAATATCCAATATACTTTTGTCTAATGTTGCTTATTCTTGCATGAAAATTGCCAGCACGTATTAGTGGAATGATGTTGCAGCATTTTTTTATTCTGTGGAAAAAGATCTGCTGGCCAGATCTAATAATGAATTATAAACGTTGCAGGTTGAATAAGTAAAATATAAATAATAGCATATGTCCTGTTATGATCATGCTCAATCTCCCTAGTAGCCTATTAACTAACAAATAACTAACAAAACAACTTGTTAATCCTCCATTATTATGTGGTGACAGTATAGTTTCCTATGAAATTACATGTGAAGTTTACCCTATGAGCTTTTTGCACCTCCCATGCATATTTAGCATAAACTTCCCAGTTCAGGTTGTGTGGTGTGAATGCGATACACAGAAGTGGCCAGGAGCTACAGAAGTTCCCAGTCGCGACAGCCCAGGAACCTGGAACCATGAAGCAGGCTCCAGAATTTAGGTGGGAAAGTGCCCCATGAAACACTGGTAAAGCACAACAACAGCTTGAATTATAATCTACACAGGGGTAGATGCACTGATGGAATAGAGGCTGACCACATACATTGTGACTTCTACCCTTAAAGTAAAATGTCAAATTGTTATTTTTTAAAGTTATATATATACTACAAGAGCATTTATCAGTAATACATTTAAGTTGGAAAAAAATATCAATGTGTTTCATTGCATGTCGATTTAAGTAGTGCGCCTAAAATTTAGATGAGTACCGGTGCTGTGAGTGGAAAAGGTCATTCTGGAGCCTGGTCCAGTCAGCAGTGATTCTCTGGGCAAAAATGTCTGGGGAGAAATATATGGCAGAGGTCAGAGAACAATTTCCAGACTGGCTCAAGTTGATAGAAAGGCGACAGTAACTCTAACAACCACTCATTACAAACAATGTATGCAGAGAAGCATCTCTGAACACAGAACACATCAAACCATTAAGCAGATGAGCTACAGCAGCAGAAGACCACACCGGGTGCCAGTCCTGTCAGCTACGAACAAAAAAACTCAGGCTACAGTGGGTACAGACTCACCAGAATTGGACAATGAAAGACTTGAAAAATGTCGCCTGGTCAGATGATTCTCGATTTAGATGGTAGGACCAGAATTTGGAGTAAACAAAATAAAAGAATGGATAAATCCTGCCTTGTATCAACACTTCAGGCTGCTGGCGTTGGTGTAATGGTGTGGGGGATATTTTTCTTGCTACATTTTCTGCCCATTACTACCAATTGAGCATTATTTAAATGCCACGGCCTCTTGTTGAGGACCATGTCCATCCCTTTATGACCACAGTATACCCAGCTTCTAATGGCTACTTCCAGCAGGATAATAAGATAATGCACCATGCCACAAAGCTCATATCATGTCAGACTGATTTCTTGAACATGAAAATGAGTACACTGTATTCAAATGATCTCAAACCAGTAGAGCACCTCTGGTGGAACAGGAAATTTGCTTCATGAAGGTGCAGCTTAGAAACATGCAGCAATTGCTTGAAGCTACCATGTCCCCATGGATAAAAGTCTCTGAGGAATGTTTCAAGCACCTTGGTGAATCTTTGTCTTGAACGATCAAGGCAGTTCTAATGGCAGAAGAGGGTCCAACATGCCGTATCATGGTGTACCTAATAAAGTGGCCAGTGAGTGTATATATCGGGCTGTCTGAAGAACTCCGCTCGCTGGTGTGACCCTGGTCATCCACACCACAAAGTGAATAGTCCTTAAGGTCATCAAGGTCAGTCAAGGACAAAGAGCTCCGAGGCTTTACTAGCTGCTTATCCTATTATACCCACACATGTGAGTGACATGAAAGGGGAAATATTCTCCACACAGAAACATCAGGCCTGTAGTCTGAACTCCTCCATAACCTGGGCTCTATATTGTGGCCTTTTGACCCGCACATGTCAGTAGCGTTTCACTCTACAACTGGCTGCTTCAAAACCAGCGTGTGTTTCTGCAGTATGATAGAGATTTAGAGTATTTAGCTGTACAATTTCAGGACAGAGTAGTCAGTCTTTTAGGAACATCACAGCTTTTTGGTTTAGGTTAGCTATTAACGGCACATCAGCTCAAACAAAAGGGCTGCAATTACACAAAATATGTTTATTTTGTATTTTTTGCTATCAGGACACGATAATAGAAAATTCACACAATACAGATAAACCAGTTACACATACTATACGTACCTAGCTTGGCCAAGCCACTCGAACTTACAGTAATTACAGTATGAACTGTATTGAGGAATATGACAAAATGTCAAAAGAAATCCAAAAAACCAAATCCAAAAAAGATAAAAATGTAGTTTCTTGACAGTTTTGTTTGACATTCTTTTGACATGGTACATTAAATTTGAGTGCTTATAAGACAGAACTGACTATGCATCCAAAATTTTGTCTGCTCCTAAAATTTTTAACTTAGTTACACTTAAGTTAATGTAGAGCCCTGATAATTGTCACATACATGCAGGTACAGAAATAGAATAGCCTGTTATTAGTCTGCTCAGTCATTCTGGCTTTAATGATTATTTAAATATCATTTTAAAGTTAACCCTAAACCATGATAAAATTAATACAAGCTGAATATCTCAATGATTAATAACAATGGTAATTTTGTGACACAGTTGTGCCAAAGGAAGGGTAAACCATTATTAGTGAATTCCCACTGTACTTCAGACAAGGTGAAGCAGTAGACAATTAAAGGATGGCTGATGACTGCTTCACCTACTGGTTTCTACAACCTCATGTCTGCAAATCATCTCACCCTACAAACAGGCCGGTGGCTGGTGTCCAGCACCCACAACTCACCATAAATCAGCTAAAAGCTTTAAGCACACAATGCATTACCAGTGAGGTTCTTAACGATCTCTTAAGCATCACTGGTTTTAGGTCATTCCCGGGATTGTAATCAACCTTGTTTTAACTACAAGAAAGTACTTTTGTTTTCTTGCCAATTACAGTGCTCACAGAAAGTCTTGGCACACTTGCTTCATTCTGTAAAAAGTATTGCAAATGTATTGGTTTTACTACAAAATCATTACTTTATTCTTTTGTTTACAAAAATATATATCACACTAGAAACAATCAGTAGTTTTAAGTTTTGAGTTAAAAGGTTCGACAAGCAGTTTCACCAGTAGCACCTTTACAATATTGGCCGAGTGTTCCGATATTACAATACTAGCAGAGTGGTGGCTCTGAGGCTACGGCTCTGTGCCAGCACTCGGAAGGTTGCTGGTTCAGATCCTGTCAATGCCAGGATTGATTGTACTCTGTTGGGCACTTGAGCAAGGCCCTTAACTTGCAATTGCTTTGTCCTGGGCATGATATGAATGCAGCCCTATAAGGAGGTCTTAACTTGCCAGGAAATTCGGGGGTTGGTGGCAGACACTGGGAAGAACTCACACTGCTCCATTTGGGTTAGTGTGGTACTGAGGCATCGCACAGCTGCAGTCAGGTTCTCATCCCTGAGGTAGTCTGTTGTATGGTGGGTGTGGCAACGCACTGTAATCAGTATGCGCCCCTTACCTCTTACAATAACATAAAATGCCAGACACTTGTGTCTAGTATCCATTGGGAGCCAATGACTACAATTGCAATTAATAGTAATATGGCAAGAACAGAACTGAATGGGTCAGTGAAAAACATTATGACACTTAATAAAAAGAAAATATCTGTGCAGAAGATATGTGAAGATGTTAAATATTGCTTGTCAATAGACTTTTGTATGATGCTAATAGACCTACAATATTGTTACAGAATTAAGACTTTCTGTGATTACTGTAAGCACACACTAAAAAGAATAAATTGCACGAGTCTGAGCTTAAACACATCATTTTCTCACATTTCTGGAAATATGGGTGCATCTTTATTACATGTACCCACCACTTTTATCCAAAATGACTTAAATTACAGATAAAGGTTGTAATTTACTGTATGGGTGCTCCCTGGGATTTGAACCCATGACCTTTGTGCGACGCTACAAGAGTTGCTTTTTTTTTTTTCTTGTGGAAGCGTGAATTATCCTCTATTTGTAAGGTTTCCTGGCTATAGCTCTGTTTCTCCTCCTACAGAGATAACTCCTGGCTACTTTCACACTCCGGCTCTTCCTGTTTCACTCGGGTTTGCCCTTTCTTCATTTTCACGTTATCTGCCGCTCACCCACTCATGGCACAAAGCGGCATGGATTCATTGTGCTGATTGTGTGCTCATGCTCCTGGAGATGGAAAACTAACTAATAAATATACAGGAAGAAGAGGAAGGTCTACTCTGTGTTCCAGTGCTGAGATTACGGGCTACACCAGAAAGGTCGCAGAAGTGCAGAAACATTATAATGCTTCTTTTTGCAATTCCCATTCTGCTGTTCTTTGAGACATACAAACATCAGATGCCCCTGGAGCATTTTAGGGGGTTAAGGGGCTTGCTCAAGGGCCCAATGGGCATGTGACTATTCTTGGGCGGACAGGATCCCAATCATGGACCATCAAATCCCAGACTTGACCAGCTGGGCCATGCACAGTACCAGACAGATGCCACAGCTAGATTTTCTCTCAACTTAAATTGTTCCCTATATAACAGGATTACATACAAACAATAACATTGCATCTTTTACTGACAAATAAATAAAGAAAGGTTTGCTGGGTCAGTGCTTTGGAGAATATGAATTATTTCCATCTTCTGAGAGGACAATCCAGAGGACTGTCATGATGGCCACGTTTAAAAATTAAATAGTATAGCATGAGTGGAACTTGGGGATTATTATTGCCTGCAAACCACTGTAGCATCCAGTGCTATTGGGAAGAAGCCAATTCTTCCAGGAGGGATATTGAAATGTAACAAAGAACAATTACATTCCAGGAAAGTATAATACACCTCAAAGAAAAAATTATGATTTCACAATGGTTGAATCAAAATTTAATCACATCCCCACCTAGCAGGTCTGTAAAAAAAAATATATATATAATTTCTATATTTGCAAATCAAATTACAAAAAAAAATGATACATAGTCACTTTCTCATTTTGGTATTTGATCCAGTGCTTATTTTAATTTGTTTCTTGGTCTTTGTAAGGCCCGTGGTCAAAACAGTGCTATATAAATAAAGACTGACTGATTGAGATTGATTGAATAAAATTAATTGCTTTATATGTTAAAAATTGATGAATTCTCACCCCAACTAAACAAAACAATGGATATTTTTTAACAAAGAATTTTTAAATGTGCCGTGACACAGAAAATCGCGATGTAAGGAGAGAGTTTTTTGTGCAGTTGTCCGTGCAACCTGAGTTATCTATTAAGTAATCTTTCCGCATGGCATTTTTTCCAAGATGTTCAGGCACAAGGAGTACAAGGAATCACCCCGCTTTTCCCAAGAACTCACCCTGCGGCTCAATTAACTATAAGAATCAAATGAAAAAAAAACAATTCCTTTGAAGGGACCCTCTCTCACCCTCTCAGCTTTCACCTAGTCATCGATTGTGGAGTTGCTAAATGCTTTCACGCATGGTAGGCCCGCGGGCTATTCTGAGCTAACCTTATGAAATCTAACATGTCGATAGTTGCCGGTAGCTTTTGGAGAAGCTTTTCCCTGCTATCAGGCCCCAGGGCCCAATTAGCGCTGCAGCAGCATGGTCCTACCTTAACTGGCCGCCAAAACCAAAGCTATGAACCCGGGCAGAAATAAACACATCCGACGCAGCATAATGTGAAACAGCGTGGCGCTGTGCTTCACTGCAGAAAATAATTGAATGTCGAGACCAGGTCGGAGCCCAAGTCTGAGAGGGCCTGAAAGTGGAACGTGTGTAACCGACTCATGGTGAACGATGTCGGGGAGGCCGATTATCGCTCATGTGAAAGTATGGGGTCATAACGACCCCAGACCCTCACATACCATTTCTATCCTGTTCCCAGGAGTCAATTCACAGTTATTGCCCATAGTGTTTGGGTTAGCTTTGAAAACATCATTACTGGTATACAGGCAATGCGTGATCATTAAGCCACCACTGATGGCAATGCGGAAGTCCTGGACCCACCACTAAGCCCAGTGATCTCTGACCTGTACAAACCATTAACACCACTCTGCTGTCGCTAATGATGTACGCCCGAATTCTGTATATATAGAAAACAATCTCCCTCACTTTAATGCCTAATGGTAACAATCAGTATTATTATGCAGTAGCTCCATTTATAACAGGTCGACATTACATTGCATCTATTTTAAAGCAAGGAGATGACTTCATCCATCAGACTAATTCAAAATTTGCATATTATTCCTGTGTTTGTGTGGGTTACCTCCAGATTTTCTGGTCTAGATGTTTAGTACAGAAAGTATATACAATTAAAATGTAAAATAAATAAAGAAACTTCATTGCTCAAAGTTGCATTTCGTTTCTGAAGAGAAACACTTACATTAAAGTAATCTACAGTATGTGTTTAAATCTTTGTGTTAAGTTTGTATTGTAAGAAGTTAACCTCCTAAAAGGATTCTTTTGTAAATTTGTCAGTGCATCACAATAATAACTGTCACAGCAGGGCAAATCAGGGTGATATGCTGATTTTACATTGTATTTTTCAGGTCCGGATGGAGAAGAAGCTGAAATTCTATAGTAATCTCACATTAAAGTGTCATGGGATAAGGAAGACCCTGCAGTGATCTATTGTTAAGATCCAGCTGTGAAGATTTTCAAATGTGGTTTCCACCGGAAAAGTAACAAATTATCTTGTTTTGGCCTAGGACAAATAACAGACAAATAACAAACAAATTTTCCAAAATTTCCCCTGGGTGGAATGAGGATACTGTAATATTCCGCTGACTTCAGTGACGACTGCATTAAACAGCAAACATTTCGCATGAAAATAATGATTCATAAACAATAAAAAGATACACAATCACACAGAACCTGGTTTGTCTTTTTATGTTGCCATTGAATGTTTGTGCTACAACAAGTCTCCACGGGAGCAAATTTAGCATATATTCATGAAATTCATATATGCATTGCTCATGAATATTCAAAGGAAAACCTTCACCATCTTTGTGTCTAATGCTCAGTAGTCATATTGAATACTGTGATAAAACATCTCGACTATAATGAATGAACGGGGTGGTGAAAGACATTACAGAAGCTTAATGGTTATAAACATTGATTCATACTATTATAAAAATAATAGCCAACGGAAAAAAAGTAGCGTGTCAGTGGTCATTTTAGTTAGTGATGAGAAAAATTAAACACTGACAGCCACATTAGGTGGGATTGCTATGCTCTGTCAGTTAGTCACTCCCTGGTTTAACCTAATGGCGACCAATAAAGCAGCTAATGACAGGTGAGTGTAAGCAACCACTGATTGTGTGCAGAGTAACCAGACCAACACCGGGCATCAAGATCTCGTTTTGCCCCATTTCAGCTGCTAAAAAAAGAGCTCGCTTGCAAAAAACATCTTGAAACTCATTTCCAAAATTATAATAGCCACGTTCCCTTGGCCATGCTGCTATAAATGGTATTTACTGCATCCGGCTAGTGTTCTCAAAATCTGGAAAACAGGGCTCTGCTGGCTATACACAACAGAAAGCCTCATTAAAATGTGAAGAAATAAAGAAAAAAAAATCACCAAATAACCCAGAAATAAATAAGCACCCCCTTCCCTCGAGAGATTCATCCTCCCTACAAGTCCATCTTCAAATGAGATGAATAAATTTAGGCGCTCAGAGACTCTCGCCGTCTTCAATCGCACGATGGCTCCGGGGGGAGCACGAGTCAGACAGCGCCGTGGCAACAAAATTAGCATTGGAGCAGCATCATTAAAATGTGTGTCACTGCAGCCCGGACTTGGGAACCCTGATCGGAAATCAAACGGAGCTGCAAATCGCACACGGGCGCCGCAGACGATAGCTGTAGCTAAAATCTTGCCGTCGAGGCGAGTCACGAACACCACAGGCCTCGCGCCTTAATAATCGCGGCGTTTTCCGTCGATTGAATGCTCCAAAGAGGACTTGCGGTTGAAATCTCTCTCCCGAGGAGCGTAGGTAGGTTAGGAAAAAAAAAATCAAGGGCGAGACTTCAGACTCTGGAGCCTGTGTGCGTAAACCCATCTCTCTCTCTCTCTCTTTCAGTCATGTTCCCGCGGCTAGAAAGCAATTGTCCTGGCTGAGTGGGAATAAACTGACCGAAGATAAATAGGAGAGCAGTGAGAAGCCCGGAGATCAGAGAAATGTCTCCGCCAGACTCCTGGCAGGTGGGATTATGTGCTTTAACCCAATGAAAACCACTGAACCTGACAGGTGGGTGACTGGCACAGCATCATAATCCCCCTCATGGTGGCCTTTGAAGCCTCATTTCTCCTGTCAACACTTATCACTCACACCACACTACTGCCGCAGCTGCACAAGCAACACTGAAAATCACTGCAAGCTGCCCAGAGAAGGGCCTGCAAGTAGCAGTGACAATTGAAGAGAAATGTATGGATCTCACACCGAGGCAATAACCCATCAGACTAAACCAGTAATTATTAAAAAAAAAAAAAAAAAAAAAATGCTTCTCATAAGCAGTTGTCAACGCCCCATCAAAAGAAGCATTTTCATTCCAAATAACTGCTTATTTCCCAACTAGGCAATTATCATTTGTACACAAACAAAGCACAGTTGTCATTTAGCACAGTACTCGAATAATTATTTCCACATAAATAATGAGTGCGTATATCCTGACCACGCATCCCTGGACCTCCCAAAGGAGCAACCCAGTGGTAGGGGTGGAAAGATCTAGAATCATAATTTGCAGCATTCCCAGAATGCATTTCACCACAACCCAGTTTCCGTTTTCAGAAATAGTGGCAGTCAAATTTAAAAAATAAATAAAAACAAATGTGAGTATTATGTGTGCAATAGAGGTACAACATTTATCACAGCTGGCGGAGCAGCAATAGAAAGCTAAGCTGGGCATCTAAAGTGAATCTAAAGTTTTCAGCTCTGGTGTTATTTTCAGTGGCTGTTTGTAATTAAGGTTCATGTGGTGGCAGGTGGTGTGATCGTCCATTAATTCTCCCTAGGCAACTTTTCATGATGCAAGAAATGGTTGCCGGTCATTAAAAACAGTCACCAGGTTGTTAATACACCAGCCCAACAACATTAATATTTCAGTAGAAATAGCATTAGGCACTGGAAAACGAAGACTGATTTTAAAAGCACACTGAACAATTTCAGGCTGGGCTGCTTCCATACCAATACATTAGTAAAAATTTAGCTCAAATTATATTGTCACATTTTTAGCTATTTTTTGTTTGGTTTTTGGAGGTGTTTATGGAATAGAAAAAATACTTTCAAGTTAACTATTAAACAAGACCTTCTGTGTCTTGGGTATTACAGAAGAAATAAGCCTAATTTACAAGTGACAGGTCATTTCATTCATGATCCAAGAAGTATGTAACCGATGTTTAATAGAATAGCCATGGAATGGGCAGGGAGAAGTGAACAAGGCGACTTTTTTCTTTATTGGTCGATCTGTTCTTTCTCCATCAAATCTGGAACTGTGAGCTTGATGAAAAGGGGACAATATAAAAAATATATAAGGCCAACTGTATCTCAAAGGGGATCAAGTAAGAGATGAGACAAATGAAGTTATGAACCAATATTAGCCACAGCTAAATTCATAAAATACTTGTTCCACATGGGAAAATCCGTGGCACACAGCCACTCAGTCATGAACGTACCAGGTTCCATAATTATTGTGATCTGTGCTATATTCCTCTCATTAATGTTATCATTCTTTAATACTAACTACAGTACATAACAGACTCAGCCAACAGGCCACCATTGTTCCCATCTGTGTCCCAGTACTTTCTTCACTGAATTCTGGTTCATCAGGCCACAGCTGTACGTCAGCAGAGGATCTCACTTTCAACACCTACATATTGTGAATGTCTGCCTTATTCAAGCCTCGTCAAGCTGCTCTCTCCTAGGCAGGGTATGGGCGTGTGATTCGGGAAAGTCAGAACTCAAGAAATGTCATTTAACACAATGATTTGTGCCAAGGTTGACAATCAGGCCCTGCATGAAAGCCTTCTCTTTTAAAGTAAATGCCACAATGCAGAACAGCTGTTTTAACAATTCCACCAACCAACAAAAATCTATAATACATATGGCAGGTATTGACGTTGTAATACAATTTGCTTGATTCGCTGAGCCCATGAAATCTACTCTTCACAGGCTACCATTACATAAAAAATACAAATTGTGTAACAAAATAACATTTTCCTCAATAGGCAGGGCAGCTCTCTGTTCTGTGTAATGTAATTGCCTTTGGATGTGCATCAAGTCATCCAGTTATGGAAAAAAATGATAAGCAATATAATTTTGAGTTGAATTCCCATTTAACGTCTACAGGCAATCAAACACACTTCTACCTAAAGGCTATTTCACACATTCTCCATTTTAGCACAGATAATGCTGTTTCTAATGAGGCAAAATCTTCCTTGAGTGAGGAAAGGCCATCCATAGTCCAATGTGTCATTGTCTGCTGAAAATGACTTTTATCTACCCAACTCTAATCAAACTGTTACTGGAATGCGAGCATTTAATTGCAAAACAGATCGTTAGCGGTGAGTGCGGGTTGATAAACGAGGCTCATTCCGGAAGCCCACCTACATGCCTAGCTATGATACGCGGAACAGGAATGTTGCACTGTATTCACGTCATCACTGAGGTGCCATCAGAAATGTAAATGAGATGAAAAAAGAAGGAGGCTGGAGATTCTCAAAGGTCTAGCTGCTGATCGCCATGTGGGAGGCTGTGGGGGGGGCGCTTCAAGTCTTATTCAAGGAGGAGGCTAGAAAATTAATTAAACAAATGTCACCATGTAATATGGGTACTCTGTGGCACAGCTAATGCAGAATGAAAGAGTGAATTCAATAATTCGATGAACATGATGCTTTACATCTCCCCACATCTCCTACGTTTCATTTAACAAGATTGGTGTTAGTTAACAATGAATTTCAAGCAGGAGCTACACTAAGAACTGAGGCCTCTGCACCTGGAAACACACAGCTGCAGCTCTCCAACAGCATCTTACCCGACTAGGCTGCCAGACGCATCCTGCGCTGTGGATCCAGGCAGAGTAGAGGGGTGGTGGAGGCGTAGCTGAAACTTTACGGCACCACAAGCTTAACAAAGCATATTTCAGAATGCAGCCCCCTTTTGCAAACTTCAATATCTCACATTGCTGTTACTGACCTGTTTTTTGCAAAACTAAGCAACCATTGAACGTTTAGTGGAAATACAAAGACAAATAAGGAGCAAAAATTCAAGCCAAGAAAAAGCTTCTGCTCTGCTGTTTGTGAATTCACCACAAATACAGCAGAGAATCATTTTCCAAGTCATGTCAAAACTTGTCACTTTTTCACAGAATGCAGTTTCTAGGTTATTTTAAAAAGCCGGTGACTAGATGTTTAAACTACTTAGACCCAAATAATCTCCTTTCACACATTTTATAGACATTACTAAAAAAAAATGCTGCCCACAACTAATTAAAATAGAAATGCCAGCAAAGGCCTGGTAGTAAATCCTCTCTATTCGACATTTCAACTTACTTTACATGTAATTTGCAGGTTTCACTGTTTGCTGTGTGCAGGAGCTGAGAATTTCAATGTAGCAACTAAGTTACTATGCAAATGAGATGTGTAGTTAACCAAAAATATTACAAGGTGCAAACCATTTGGATGGATAGTTGGATAGTGAGATGGATGGATGGATGGATGGATGGATGGATGGATGGATCGATCAATGGATCGATAGATAGATAGATAGATAGATACTGTAGATCCAGATTCAAGCTGCCCAATTTTAGCTACGCAAAAAAGAATACATGAGGTACATAGGCAGCACCGCTCTGCTGTCTTTGGGTTAACGCGGCTGCAGCATCCCTGTGTGACGACGCCTCACACACAAGCTCCCACAGATACTCAGCAAGCAGTCGTGTCACCTGTGGCCGTAATGTGCTTAGGAGAGATAAGCTAATCCTAACGCCAAATCCCTTCAAGCCCACAAGACGAGTCCAGTGGTCCCTCTCAAGCGCTTTTTCTATGATAATGCCCCCAAGGAGACTGGCGAAAAGCCCAGCAGTGACAGTCAGCCGCCTGAGCTCCGACACTCTTCTGCTTTCATGTCATCACAGGATGATTTGGTAACGGCTCCAAAATGACTCACAGTAAGTACACAGTCCTTCGCTGTCAGTCCTCTTTCAAAACAGACCAGCTGGGGAAGCCTTTGAAAAATCCCTCACAGAAGACTAAATCTCAGGCAGCACAGCCTGTACATTATTATACATGTGCTTGGGGGCTTATTGACATCTGAAGTAAAAATAAATCCGTCAAAACAGCAATACTTAAGACACTTAAGAAGCATTCACATTATTATTTTATAAACACCACAGACAGGACTATTAGAGGACACTATATAAAAGCCATCACATGCTTTTTCAAATTATTAATTTTTCAATTTAATTGTTCATCAGTGTTTTTCCTACTGTTCTTTATTCCTTTTTTTGGCAAATGTTGGATTTCAACAACCTTTTTCAGCAAACTAAACACTAAACAATTGAATGGATGTCGACGTTAACTGTGTGGCATTTAATTTTATACAATTATAATATGTTTCTCCTTTAAATTTTTTAAACCAGCATTTATGATTAAACAAAACATTTAATATATGAGTATAGTGTGTGTGTGTGAGTGTGTGGGGGTGTGTGTGTGTGGGGGGTGTGTGTGTGGGTTATGTTTATATACAATGTGGGGATCAAATCACCGCAATGTGATAAAAACCTCTTATTTTTCAGGCCCCCACAAAGATTTATGAATGCAATGAAAACACTTAAAAATGCCAAAAGTCTCGTATTTACTCTGGTTACTTGTGGGTTAGGGCTGGGTTAAGATTCTCATGTTGGGATTAGATTTTTCCCGTAGAAATAAATGGAGAGTCCCCTCAAAGATAATTACAATCCTGTACATGTGTGTGTCTGTGTGTGTGTGTGTATATATATATATATATATATTTATATATTTTTTTTTTCTTTCTGTCGTCCTTTATTTAAAACCACCGCTGCAGCACCC
>JAODKF010000120.1:123231-137585 GCA_026779585.1 Mormyrus proboscirostris | reverse complement strand
CTGTTTCAGCCTAACGCCCCCAATCCAATCGATCATGAATCTTCCCGACTATGAGCACGAATATAAACAGGGAAAGAGCGCAGGCGTTGGGTTGTCAAGCAGAGATGCCGTGTTGCATGACTCTAGTCTCATATACGGTGGCTTGTTTTTAGAAGATGACATGGTGAGTGACTCCTCGCATCCACAAGTGCCAATTTCCAACTGCAAGACCCTTAGGGTAGTGTATTTTATAAATAAATTTTTGAAGGAATGATGGCGCCAGTTCCCTTGATATGTCCTGTCTTCTCACCCCATTAGGA
The DNA here is from genome assembly GCA_026779585.1 of Mormyrus proboscirostris. Classification (NCBI taxonomy): domain Eukaryota; kingdom Metazoa; phylum Chordata; class Actinopteri; order Osteoglossiformes; family Mormyridae; genus Mormyrus; species Mormyrus proboscirostris. Next base: position 137,286 of record JAODKF010000120.1, on the reverse strand, counting down.
TCTGTTATGAATGAGCCATGAGCCACGGAGCTCCTGGATCTGCCCGGTTCTGCTCTCATGATGCAGCGTTGGCATTGGGTTTGGGATCATTTCTGTGGGCGAGTAAATGACGGATGCAATCAAGTAGGCCTAATGTGCAATGATCAATGCGCTGCACGGTATCGTGATTTTGACCAGGAGATGAATTGTAAAAATGCGTAGGGCAGCAGTGATCAAGGGAATATGAAGGACTTTGAAATTCCCGTTTGTATTAGCACATTTAAGCTTTTAAAAGCATATAATTACACTTTAAATAACTCCGACCAGATAACTAAAATGACCGTAAAATAAATTAATCGTAATAAACCAATCAACATATCTTGCAGAATAATGGCAAAAAAGAAACTGTGGATGAAATAAAACAATTAAAAAGAAAAATAATTATGAACCATAGAAAAAGCTGACACATAATAAAACATAAGTTTTCAGCACCACGAGGTTGAACAGCTCCACTGGTAACGGTAAAGTTAGCGCCATTGAAAATGGGTGCATTTGCCTGAAATAAACATGTAACGTTTTAAACAGAATTTTAGAATACTATGTAGTATTACATCACACAATCACCTTACAAACAGAGAAATCATATTCCTGTATGATGTGGAAGATTTGGATGAATGAATTATCATCATGCTGTGATGTTTCACTGTATGTTTACATTAGATAGATGCTTTTTATTGTGTGTATTCCTATCCATTTTTAACAAACAACAGAAATCCTTGTAGATTTTATCTAACAGCTTTTTCGGTATTGGTTTGGCTGAGAGAAAGGCATTTCCCTAAGCCCTGCATTATTGAGTATGATAATACTGGTGGCCATCTTGACCAGACTGCAGTGCTTAGTTGTGGTCTCTCCGTTTCCCCTGTAACATTGTGGTTGCTCAGTGTTCATCACGTGTTTGACACGGTGTAACACATCTAAATGTGTTTAAAGGAAATGCATTCTAGTTCTGTAAGCTGTAAATGTTTTGGGGAGAATTTAATCTGCAATTATGTACCAGTAATTTCAGTGTTTTCATCAGGGTGTAATTGGACCCCTTTTAGTCCCCATAAAATGCCCCCCCCCCCATAATGCGTATTTATTGGTTTAAGCCACAAATAGCTTTTTATATTGTATATAAGCTTGCCACCCCACCACCCCACCCCAGTAAAGACTCAAACCTCTATACATTCAACTACGCCCTTGGTTTTCATTAAATTATTTGGTAATGTAACGAAGTTAGATTTTGCAAACTACACACTGTAAATAATAAGAAATAATATAATTGGGTTTTATTCAATGTTTTTTTTATTTGTTCCTTCAATTGAATATTGGAAACATAATATAATCATAAAAATCAAGACATAATGTAAATTGTAATGGGCTGTTCTTGCCTAGACTGGATTCATTGATCAATAGGAACTTATTAGCTATGTGCCAAAACTGACAAGCATTTTTATCCATAAGTATAAATAACTGCTTATCCAAACAGAGCCACACTGATCTGGAGCCAGGCTTTGGGAGGCAGGGAGGCGGGCATGGACCTTGGGATTGGCCACCAGACCGTCACAGATGCTAAACTATTGCTTGATGCAACAAACTGATCATGTTGAATAATCAGAATCAACTAAACAGAAGATCATTTTCTTGACTTCAGTTTGCATTTCGAATTTCTCTAATCTTTAAGAAGTCATTTTTATTTTTTTTTTCCACTGGCAGCACAAACTGCATGAAATACCCACGTGGAATGATAAAATCTCTGGTGTTCATCCAAGTGATGATGACAATGATGGATTGTGGACTATAGTCATTGCTGTTGTTTTTTATAAAATGTATTCCCACTTCTGCGACACACTATCTTTGATAGTCTCTGTGTTTTTTTTTTTTTGAGCTGTATTGACAAACCAGTTATCGTGACTGGGATTAGTACGGTATCGCCACTCCGTTCGTTATATTACAAGAAATACAAGGCAATGGTTAGTTTACAGTGATAAATTATAACTGCTGTTTTCCAAAGCTGTGGCACAAAGCACGCTCCTGGAGATCGCTGTTATAGATTGAGTCCCAGCCCCGAAATGACATACAGGCTTGCTCAGTCACTACAGCGTTCACTTCCGCTCGCTAAATAAAAGAAGATGCTAGTGGTTATAAGAATTAGACTTGGCTCATATTTATTCCAAGTATCTGTTATGCCCAACTTCATGCCATCATTGCAAAGTATTGTTGCCATTTTTCAATGTGCCGTACTGAGCATTCGATTGACCCCGTCTCTCATCTTGTCCTGCAGCTCCAGTCCTGCCTGCCTGCCTGTTCTAACCCTGCGCTCCTGCTTCCCGTCCCCCGCGTGCCTGTAGGAATAATTTCCCCGGCTTTCGACCGCTCATGTTCTGTGACTCCGACTCCAGCCTGCTGATTCAAGCTCAGTTTGTCCTGGCTTCTGAATAAACTCTGTAGCCTCCTGTATCTCGGTCCCCAGTCCACTCTGTTTCCCAGGTCTGACAGTCACATACAAGCCAGCATGTTATCACCGTGATCCCTAGAAGTTCATTGCAGAAACAGTCGCATGTGTGTTTTTCAATATTGTATAAATTCAGAAACAGTGAGAATATAGCCAATCAGATGCTAAATGACAGCACTGCATCATGTCTGCTGCGGGACAGCTGCATTCAGCCCTGATTGCTCTGTATTCTGCCTGACAGTTTTATTGAATCCAGTGACCATGCCAGTGTGCATTAAGGCCTTGGTGCTGTCCCCCGGAATCTGTAGAGCGGGGGTCACCAACATTTTTAAAACTGAGAGCTACTTCATGGGCACTGAGCCATATGAAAGGCTACCAGTTTGAAAAACCCTCCTAAACTTGTCTAAACTTGTATAATAAACATGCATCAAATGCTCTTGAATATTGTCATTTTCAAATCTATATAAATGCAAATGTGATTAAAGAAGAATACCAACAGGATAAAATGACATTTTAGATGCTGCTCACTGGTGAGTTGTGCTATTTTTAGAACAGGTCCGCGGGCAACTCATGTGGTCCTTGGGGGCATTCTGGCGCCCGCGGGCACCGTGCTGGTGACCCCTGCTCTAGAGACTGGCGTAGATCTTCAGTGTGTGCTGAGTGAGGGTGCTCGGGGCAGCTGTCCGAAGTGGCTGGTGTGGCATCTTCATTGTGTGCTGGCCTTGAGGATGAGTTGCTCACGATCAACAAAAGCAATCCCCACTGGAGGTGAGCGAAAATCTCCCGCCTTGCCTTGGCTGGAAGCTCCCTGTTCTGCGTTTGACGGGGTGACCAAGAAGAAGCTCGCCACCTCAGCGTTAGCACGCCCTTAAAAATGGTGACTCGATTTGGAAAGCCAGACTGCTAAGTCGGATTATGTAATCAGACCTAAACTTATTTTTCATCATTGGACTTTACTCTTCATTATCCTGCTTCCTCATATTCTTGGTTCCTGAAGCTGGGGTGTTATTATGTATTATTATGATGTAAATATGGGAAACATCAACTTTGTTCGTTGTTAAATCAGATCTGCGAAGAGCTCAAAACAGACACTGGCATAACAAGTCATTGCTACAGAAACCTAACACTACAAAAAACTCAAATCCTGAGTAACATTATCTAAAATTTCACCTCGGTCAGATCAGGAGAGATATGGACACCACAAAGTGGGGTGGCAGATTAATTCCTCTGTGCATTAGCATTGCATTATTATAAAAGAAAATGCAGTCCCGATTCTGCCAAAATGCACGCACCATCGCAGCACCATCGCAGCTTTTGTTGTCTTGTGAATTTCCCTTCTGCTAAAATCCAAACATCTGGCCTTTGTTTCTGTTCCTCTTCACCACTGTAAGCCGCTCTCCGCTCCCAGGATCGACTTAAATGCCCATCCCCCACCCAAACGCCTCACAATTCGATTTGCCGCCGCCCCCGGATATGCAGCATCCAAATGTCTTTTTATGCTGCAGCCAATCCCAGTGCAGTTACTGATTTTTATAAACTGTATACAGACATAATGATAGTGCGTGAGTCCGGCCTTGTCACATTGTGAAATCGGATTTATCATTCAGGTCCGCATGCCCTCATACATAATGCTACAGTGGAGGCTGAGTGTGGTGTGATGTCCTTGCACGTGTTCTGTTTTTTTCATCGCTATGCATTATGCACAATAACTCAGACCATCGCCACAAACACAACAAACTTGCAGTGCAGAGGCAGAACAAACAAAAAAACCTGATAGACCTTTCAGAGCTGATTTTCAGGCAATTAACTTCTCATGGTCACAGACTCCAGCATATAAAATGGCTAATTAAAAAAAAGAATGTATGCACTACACTATTGGAGGTTTGAAATTATACTTTTGTTTTTCATGTGAGTAGAGCTTGCAAAATACTGAGTCCAAACAGCCCACATTTGATATGAAATTAATGTTTTGATGTTATGCTAGTTAATTAAATTCGGCTACTGGGAACCAGAGGAAAGTTCGTTGGCTGATTATTCCCAATTCAGGGTCACGAACCTTTATACCCTGTCAGTCACTGTAATGTAACATATTTACTCCTATAAATCCACTGCCTTGCTATAAGTGTTCAAATTGGAGGTGAATTTAGCATTTTCTCGTGTAACTAGCTAAGAGGTCCCACCCGAGCAGGTGGACTGGTGCTGAAAGATTCGTGGTGGAAAAAGTGATCCGATTTCATCCAAGGAGTTCTATGCTGGTAAAATCACTTACAATGCAACATACGTACGCACTTTGTGTTTTTTTCTGTATATTGAATTATTTATCTTGTTAAATTGTTTTTCGAATTGCTTGCATTTGATGTAAATCTGTCTTTTCGGTACAATGGCCTTTTCTCGTTTACGGTTGCGAAGAAGAAAGATTCTCTTCTGGGTACAGCACTGAAGCTGTCTGTAGTTATCATTTGAATTTGGAAGTACCATCATCACCAAGACATTGCTATTGAAAAAGATGTCAACACTTCGGAGATCCTACCTGCTTTGCGGATTTGTGACTTGATTTGTCTAAGAGATTTTTTAAATATGTAAGGACTAATTGCTCTCCTTACATATATATTTGATTGTGGGGGCAAAGCATTGCAGAGTGCATTTTTTTTTTTAATGCATTTTTCATGATTGCTACCCTGTGTATTTTGAAAACAGCCATGGTTTGCGAAGTACACCTCACCCACCTTTGCAGTCCTTCCAACAAGACTCATGCACATCTTGCAGATCCGCCTCCAGACACCGTACTCTCTCCCCCACGAAGTCAATGCCGCGCTGCAGCCTGAGGAGGCACAAGGTAAACTGAAGGTGACATTCCCCGAAATCTGCAGCAGAGAAACAAACCCACCAGCTGGCTCACTGCTCTCCCTGTGAGCATCTGTGAGCATGGGGCATGGCTGGGGAGCAGGCAGCCCAGGCTTGGGTGGGTGGAGGTGACTGTCTAGCTAATCAGACCTCAGCAGCAAGGGATTCAGCATGTGGGGGAGGAGGGGGTCAAACACAGTGAACTTCAGGTGGCTGGGTCAGTCATCTGCCACATTTATTATAATTTCCGTCTTCAGACAGCTGCTATAAATCTATCAGATCTCACCTGTATTCCCATGACTCAAGGTCAACCCCCTAATTGGACTGTTTCTATGTTAGTATTTCTACCAGCGTTCAGACAATTGATTGACTGCTACATTTTAATAAGAGCAATTAGTCATGTTTCCTCACAGCTGGTCACCACTAGTGTGAAGCTTTTTGAAGCCTTTCCCTGTGATTTTTCGGCGCAAAATGAAAGTTGCGGTGTGCTAGTTTTTTCTTTTTTCTTAAACAAAAATATCATCAGAAAAGTTCCCAAAACCCTGCAGTTCAGGTTCCTTTTCCTCCCCATAAGGATCACACAGTAGTATATTTGAGTATAGATGATTAATGTTCATCCCTTAAATGATCTCCTAATGATCAATTAAAAAGTAAAAAAAAGACATAAATTAATTAGGGAATTACTTCCAGTTTTTACTCAATGCACATATGGGAAGTATAACATATGGCCCAGCTTTCACTACTTTCTTTAAAAAACTTTTAACTATGGTGATAAAAAGAAGATTAGGGTGCTTGCACGTGGGTGTTATTGGGGTGTGGCCTGCAGCAGTCTCAGGAGGAACAGGCAGCTGACTAGAGTGAGATGCTCTGATTGCCCCACCCCCAAACTTGTCATTTACTAATATATACACATCGGTTGATTCTGTTCTGTTTTGGTCCCAGCACTAGTCACCACGTAACAGAAAACCTACACTTATTTCTCAGGCTTCAATCAACTATGTCCTTGGATATTATTACTATTAACCCACAAAAAAGTGGGCATGATTTATAAAATTGGAACATTCATTGTTTATGTGATTACTAATTTCGTCATCTTGTAGGAGTGGCATTTATAGACAATAGAGACAAATGGCAAAATAATAAAAAAAAAAAAAACTTAAGAAGATTTGATAAGGTGTTGAGTCACCAGCTTTAACAGCTTCAGCACGGCAGGTGAAATATTACTGGAAGAGTGCAGGTTTCCCCTGGGTGCCCTGCTTTCCTTCTGTCCAAAGACATGGAGCTAGGCTAATTGGTATCTATAAATTGCCCACAGGCATGTTTGTGAGCCCTGCTGGACTGGATTAAGCTGCAGGCCCCCATTACACTACATTTTATTAATTTGCTGAAATTTTCATCCAAAAGGGAAGGGTTTCGATGTAAGTGTGCTCCCTGGGATTTGATCCCACAACCTTCTCATTGTTAGCACCATGCTCTGCTTGCTGGTTATAATCTTGCTCAAGAAAAGCATTGCATGCATACCTGCCTGCCTGCCTGCATCCATCCATCTATCTTTTAATTATCCATGCATACAGTTTAATCTGGGAGTCTTCATTTGATGATAATCAGCTGTTAATGCCAATTCATTAGTCAGTTTCTTATGTTATGATACATTTTTCAATGCAACATATACAAGCTTCTAAATGCATGCTATGTGGGTATAATATCAACCTCTAGGCAAAAGCACAGGGTTGGCATTATGCCCGTCATACCATAAGACGGTAACATAATTACTTCTTTATTTGTTTCTGAAGTATTGGTTTAAAAAAGATACTCACAGAACTGTTTCTCTGAATTCTGATGCAATCGACATCTCAATTAACACATCCATACTAGCCTTCCCTTACAATAGCTTTGCAGGCCTTGTAATTTCCAAAGACACACCACTGGGAAGACAGTCCGCTATTTTATTTTTGATTCACATCCAAATACTTGCCCTGTGTGCTTGTACTGGCTAACCTCCAGCCCCGGGAAGTGGCTGACGTTCTTGTCACTTTCAGGATAAACACCGCGACACTTGCTGCAAGGCTTGACAGTTCACCCCAGACGCATTGCTGGGAATGACAGCTGGCAGATCTGCACGGCACAGCAGATCCCATTTAGGAGCCCATCCTCGTCTTTAGGGGCAAGATCCTCAAGCAAGGCCTCTAATGAATTGCAAGAAAATGTATGATTATCAAGTAAGGTCCAAGGATACAGTAACCATTTGGGAAAGAGTCCGTCACCTGGAATCACCGGCAATCAGCTAATCGGTAAAAATTAACAATAACTTGACTGTTGTTTTATTAATTTTTGCTTAATTTTCCCATTGTTGCTGTTGCTATCGCTTAGTGTACAATTGTATCCAAAGATTGCTTAAGTTTGCCAAGACCGCAATTTTATCCACCTGTATTTTTCACTTAGAGACACCTAATACCCAATAGGACAACAGCAACGCTCACTATCTTGGTCACATGGTCTACAATTGAAACTAATAAGAAGTGGCCTACAGTGTGCCGATATGTGGTGATCACGAGTCATGTTAAGACCCTCAATGTTTGAAAGACCGACGCAGACAAGGTGAAATGTGTATTCTGCCTGTTTATCGGATCCGTGAATTACATGACAAACGCGAAGTGACATTTTCTGTTAGCTACATCCCGTGAATTTCCAACTAATAAAAATAAACTGTGACAACTATTGTACATTCTGTAATACATTTGTCTCTCTTTAATGTAGTCTTTCCTTTTCATTAAAATGCAAAGAGGATTTTCCCTCATTGTATGGTCGCCTAGTTTGTGTTTTCAGTTGTAATGACAGTAACATGTGTCACAAACTATTTTTCTGGATGCACACTATACTCACCAGAGGGGATGCCCATGCAAATACTACTGGCAAATTTGCCTCTGTACTTGTCAATGTTTAATTATATTTTCCCTTTTGTACTCAAGACCTGCATAATTCAAAATGCAATTACTGCTCCAGCAAACTCGCACCAGGCCTCTCTACCCCATTAAGAATGTTTTTTTTTTTTGTAATATTTTTTTTCCCTTTGGAAGGAACATTTTGTACAAATCTTCAGTAGTCTACCTTTGGAATAAAGAAGAAATCAAAGCTATGTACTCATAAACATAATGGTTACCGCAGTGAATCTAATTATAAAATTATTATGGTTTTCTCCATACAAATGAATGGACAGTCCCCACAAAGATATGAATACAAATGTGTGTGTATTGGTATATAGTTGTCTATAAATAGACATGTGAGTCTTCGGTAAATGAAATTATCCAGAACATTAAACGATTGTGAATTGATATTTGCATATGGACTGTATATATACACTGTAATAAATGTTGCACATATATGGAAAATCTTCTACAGTAGTCATGATCCTAATATGTTATTTAAAATGACAGTGACTTTTTTTTATCACCAAGAATTTAAACTGGTCATATATTGAAGCGAAAGTGAATTGCTTCACATAAGCTGCTTCAGCAGATCAAAAATTAAACAAGAATCATGCTTAAAAATTCCAGGCTCAAAATCCCACTTGTTGATCTAATTTTTATAATCCCTGCGGTCTTAAAATATTGCATAGTGGGACAATTCTATAGACATTAGACAAATATATTTGCATTGTTCCAGCTGAAAGGTCAAGTCTGCAGGAATAGCAATCTTCTCCTCTACAGGGAATTAAGTGAATTGTGATTATTAAATCGGAGTTGCCAAGCAGCTAAATATGTAAAAATAAACTCTTTATGGCACTGTTATCCAAAAGCTTCCCAAACTGCATTCTGTCATACTGTGATTTAATAGCAAGTCAGATTGTTGTCTGTTTTTGGAAAATAAACAAATGAAATGACACTATTTGCCATTTGCAGAAGTAAGAATAACACTTCATTTCATTTGAAATGTAGCAAAGCAGCACGTTATATCACAAGCTGTCCATTGGCTTCTATGCAACTTGTCCATCCTAAAGCTTATTATGAAGTTTTTGTTGAGGAGTATTTATCACGATGGTACGGTAAAGCTACCAGTACCCTAGTGGCCAAAACTCTTTTTTTATTGCTTTAAAAACACCTACATGAATATTGGTGGTAATGTTTCTAAACAATCAAAGAATGTTACAAACATTATACATTGGAACAATAAACAAGTAACTGAAGCGACACATGAATAAAGTTTTGCAATCCAGAAAATTGGAAGCGTTTCTACATTTTAGCCACTAGTGTAGGCTCAGCTGTACTCTGTGCCTCATAATAAAAGAGAGATTTATTTATTTCATAAGAGGCTTGAATTGCTCATAGCCCTGTAGTTATTGCATTATACATGTGACTCGAATATACAAAAATACACTCACAGTAACCGCTGTCTCGTCAGACAGCAATCTTCTCAAGGCTCCGCCAGCTACTCACCTGTCCATCATGGCTGCTCCTCATCTCGACACTAGCAGACCGGCTCTTTGCCCCAGTCAGCCTTTCCTACAGTACATGCCTTTTCTGGCTTTAAATAGTTTCAGAAGCGACGCAGGTACTATGGCAAAGATTCCACAGTGCGAGTATAAAAAGGAATAAAGTTCATTCTGAATGTCCAGCAGATGATGGTTTGGCCTTCCCAGCCAGCATCTATTGACACAGAAAATCTTCTCTAGAAGCAAACATAGTATTATTTATCATTTGATGTAAACTATTCTTCTACTGCCATCCTATAAAATGTGCTCCTCATTTTCTGGTGCCACGTTAAGCTGGTGTTTTGCTAGTGTAAGAGACAGTAAAATCACAAACAAATAAATGTGCTGTTTTTTTTAATTAATTCAGAGAGACAATGCTTGTGTTGGCTCTGCAAGGAAAAAGGGAAGCGCAGTCAAAACTTAGCACTCCACTATGTACATGTAATATAAGAGTGGTACAATAAATTTACTTGTCAGAAAAAGGAAATACCTCACGCAATAAAGTGGAATAATGGTACAACAAATAAATGTGTCTTGGTAGTATTTTTCCCCCCATTCTAACATGCAGAAAATTGCATATTGGATAGTATAAGAATAGTATTGTTACATTTTGTCATTCTGTTTTAAAGTCTGACTCATTGTTGGCACAAATGCTGGACAAAGAAATAGGAGGAGTTCATAGCTACAAAGACTGTCACCACTAAAACACTGATCTCCTAGGTGGAACTCCACTTATCTTGTCAAGGTCAGAGGACCGCCAGGGGAAAGGATGGAATCTCTTAAGAATTCCTTCCCTTTGATCTTGTCAGCCCCCTCCACACGTTCCCAGTACTTAAAATGCAGCTCCTTCTACCTGTCAACCTGCAGTGACGTCTCTACCCCCCCCCCCAAACCTACGGCACACACAAAGCAGGGATTCCATTTGCCTCCCATTTTAAGGCTGTGGTAAATCTGGGAGAGTAACCTTGGGGTCATAGACAACACAAACCTTAAGCGTTAATTTTAACTATTAAACAAGCGCTATAACTGCCAGTAGAGGCACAATAGGTATCCATGTAATCGAAATGCAGATATCAAAACACGAGGTAGTACATCGGTTCCGTTTTGCAAATTGTAGGCAACAAGAGGCAGAAGAGGAAAGCAATAAAGAAATATAATGGGAAGAAAAGAAGACCTCATTAAACTCTTCATTGACCACAACTGCTTCTACTGTTAATGAGGAAGAGAGATCTCAGCCAAGGTTCAGGATTCCTTGGGTCACACTGAGGCACAGTCATATCATTATCCCTTGCACCGGACCAGACTTCACCCAGGCATTGCAGTTGAGGATCCCATCTAATGAGTTTGTATATCCCATTGACCGCCACCAGCAGGAAAGGACTGCAATTTTAGTCACAGACACAAGTAGTAAACGCCTCTAGGCTGCCTTTGTTGCCTCAGTTACTACCTTCAATATTTTCAGAGGAAAAGCAAACCAACTTCAAAATGCAGCAGGTTGTGGGATGGAGATCTGCCACAAGGGTGGAATAAAATGGCATGAGCTCATAGAGATACAGACTTATTTTTAAAAAACAAGAAAGGTCATTAAACTAACAAAACCAAGGCAAGGCCCTGATGTCACCTAAAACCCCACCACTGTCATCACCCCACCACAATGTCCTCCCTGGCTGAAATCCACCAGCTGGCCCTTCTTATACATAGCATGGTCCCATCAGTGTCAGCTGAGCATAATTAGCAGAGGTGCTAATAATCTGCAATAGGTCCTGATAGGTTGTGGCACATAATCACTATAGTACAGCCTTATTAAACTTTAACTGTAATTTAAATTCATTATTAAGGACAAATTTTCATTAAGAGATTTCAGCACAGCCCCTGGAGGCACCATGCACGAGATATCACTATAGCAGAAGAGATTAAAAAAAGAAGTTGTGTAGTCATTAATGAGGCCATGAAAATGAACATGTTAAGGTTAATGTGGTCAGGGAAAATTCCAGTCAGCACAGGAAATTGTAGTTACGTAAAACAATTACTTCAGCATTCATTAAAGCCCATATTAAAAAAAAAACATCCTGAAAGATCACAAGCTGACAAGTTTGAAGTTAATTACTGAATAGACACTGTTTACATTATGCCAGGAAAAACATCTAAATAATCGGCAATTGTTTGCATGTTCTAACAGAATTTAATTAAAATTCAAATTTAAATACTATCTAAGCAATTGGTGGCAGTTTTAATGAATCATGATTAGACTGACAGACCGACAGAGACAAGGTATAGATACAAATAATGCATTGTACTATGATGTTGGGAGAGGGGTATTAATTAACTCTGTGTGAGAAGGAGATGGAAGGATGCGGTAGAGGGAAAACAGAGTAAGTGAAATGGTGAGAATGCTCAAAAACAAAGGAGTCCATCACTAGACTTTAGGCCACTTCAGGATGTTCAAGCCTGTTTTGCCCTTACAGTGTGTCAAGTGTAATGACAAGGTAACATCACATTGACATTGCCTTAAAATGTCATTACACTGCATCACAGGCAGTCATGACATCGGTGAAATATGATATGAGACAATTTATTTTGTGGTTAGTGCATTGCTTTTCAGCCAGGGGATGGTATAACATCAAGGAGTACACACACACACACACACACACACACACACACACACACACACACACAATAAAGGCAAATTAGAAACACAGACAGGAGGAAACACACAAACACAAGGGAAAACCCCACACAAGCACAGGTGGAGCACACAAACACAGGAGGAAACCTACACAAACACAGGTGGAACACACACAAACACAGGTGGAACACACACAAACACAGGTGGAACACACAAAGAAACACAGGAGGAAATACACAGAAATTCAGGAGGAAACCCACACAAACACCAGAGGAACACACAAGGAAACCTACAAAAACACAGGGGAAACACACAAACACGGCAAAAACAGAGAAACACACAGGGAAAACACACACACCTTGCACGCTCAGAGCCGATGGCAGCTATCGAACCCAAAGCCCCAGAGGTATGAGGCTACAGTGTTACACAGCGAGACACCACACCTCCCCGAGCCGCTGCACATCTTGTAAGTTAATAAAGGTTAGGAGAACTGGTGGGAGAACAGCCGCTGGCGAGAGTGACAGAACAAGCGAGGCTGCAACATCCTGTCAGAGAAATCAGGACAACGTGGGGGGATGAAGCAGCTGAGTGCTAAGCGTTTGGAATGGCCGCCTTGGCACAGCTGTGCTCATTAGGATAAGTGATGCCCCTATGATGAGGCTGATCTTAGCGCTCGGGGCTCCCCGTTGATGCCAGCTGATGGGCCTTCACACTAATTTCATTCCTTTGCAAACACTATTTAACTGCGACAGTAACATGGGGAGGGACAGCGCTGTGCGAGTCGCATAAGGCTCTTCTGTAGCAAAATACCAATTTTAGCAGGAAAAGAAAAAAAACAAATCCTAACTTAATTTTTTAAATGGGGTTTTAGCAACACAGTCAAATACTTATGCTACAGTTGAGGGGTAGGGCATCATGGGATAAGACGAACAGCACTGGAATAAAAGACGGGACAATGCAAGAAAAACAGCCGTGCAATACAACACAGTGCATTAGATAGAACAGTGCGATTCAGCACATGACAGTGCAGGACAAAAAGCAGTGCAATACAAGACAGGAAGGCAATGAGATACAGCAGTGTAATACAGGATTGAACAGTGCGGAACAAACAGCAGTGTAGTACAAGACAAGTGCTGGAGATACAGCAGTGCAATGAAGTCGAGGACAGGACACTGCAGGACAAAGAGCAATTCAATACAAGACAGGGCAGGGCATGAGATACAGCAGTGTAATACAGGATAGAACAGTGCGGAACAAACAGCAGTGTAATACAAGACAAGTGCTGGAGATACAGCAGTGCAATGAAGGAGAGGACAGGACACTGCAGGAGAAAGAGCAGTGCAATAAAAGCCAGGACGGTACAGGACAAACAGCAGTGCAATACAAGACAGGACAGTGCAAACAGTTCAATATAAAAAAGACTAAAAAAAAAAAGAAAAATAATAAATATGTGCAATTGGACGACAGTATAAAATGGAAAATAAAAATAAATAAGGTGCAGATAATGATACAGTGCAGATGGAATGTCAACAATGGCAAAAAATATAATATAATAAAAAAATGGCAAAATAATGCAATGGTAGACAGAGGTCAGTAACTGCTTTAGCATTCTGATGAAATTGGTTGGTGCAGGTGGTGATGCAC
>JAODKF010000120.1:38976-58166 GCA_026779585.1 Mormyrus proboscirostris | reverse complement strand
CGACTGCCCAGTGGGCCATAATGCTGGTGTACGACCATAGTGCTGGTGTACTACCATAGTGCTGGTGTACCACCATAGTGCTGGTGTACTACCATAGTGCTGGTGTACCACCATAGTGCTGGTGTACTACCATAGTGCTGGTGTACCACCATAATGCTGGTGTACTACCATAGTGCTGGTGTACCACCATAATGCTGGTGTACTACCATAGCCACACTGCGATGGATTTTCCAAAAGACTCCATCAACAGCTTACAAAGTTGAACCCATTCAGTCGCATGATTCCAAGTATGTAAGCTGCCAAGTCGCTAACATAGATAGCAACTATGCTTTTTGGGAGACACAGCCCTGGTTGAGACTGGATAAAGATCACCAGCTCTGACTGTGACACTGCCTATATCTTGGCGCAATAAGTCCTTTTCCAACAATTTGTTTTAGGGTCTCCAAGCTCTGTGCTACACAGCAATACCAGTCTTTATCTTGCACAAGACATCGACCCCAGTCCAGCATTGAAGCATCAGTTCTGCAAAAGGGCACGATTCCCCCTCCCTGCAGCAGACTCATCCATCCGCTTCCATTTAGCCGCTCCAACATTCTCCCCTGCTCACCGCCTATACATTGACCCGTTTAGTGTAAGTAATTGCATGACTCGAGGCAGCCCTGCTACCTAATGAGACAAGGTGGTTAGTCTTTTCTGGGCCCTGGGCTGACCGTCACTTGTAATGAAGCATCGGGAATAAACGGAGCGAGAGATAACACAGAATTACTACAGTGCACTGACGGATAGTTTTTTTTTTTTTTATTTCTGTTAACCTCTGCTGTGTTATTTTGTCATTAGAACAATGAGGTTTATGACCCTTGAGCAGAGAAACAATGATAAAACACAGGGAAGAAGCACTGGGGTGTACACACACAATACCTCCAGCAGGCGCACGGCACTGGGGACCTATCAAATTTACATGTGGCCGATTGGATCCAAGTGGTTTGCTCCAATCTACCCTCCCCCCCACACACACACACACACACATACCCACCAGACACACATTTATATATAGTAAAACACTTGTCACACACACATAATTTTTTTCAGAAATATATTTAGTTGTGGGCAACTAGAATGACAAACCAAGCAGTTCTGGAACTGAAATCAAACTGAAATACTCATTAGGGGCTAAGATGCCATAACGAAAGCTCTTCTACTTTGGTCACATCATGCGAAGCAAATCACTGGAGGAGGACGTCACGCTTGGACTGGTTAGTAGCAAAAGAGGAAGAGGACGCTCAAGAACCCGCCGGCTAGACACATCAAGGAAGATCGTGATAGATCGGAAGACATGGAAAGCATTGACCCATAGGGTGACCGAGAGTCTAACTCGACTGAATAGATGATGATGACGATATAGCCGTGAGAAGTGTTTTTTTCTCTGGAAATTACTTAGAATACTTTTTTTTTGTCCAATGCCATAACTTTTTAATCGTCACCAGGACCTGTCACTTTGCCTGACACATGGGATTAAAGTCGCTAAAAAAAGAACTAATTAATCAGCTTAACAATCAGCCAAATATATAAAATGCTAATGAAATACTGTGAATACCCTTAACAGCGGGGGCTGCTCTATCTTTTCAGGGGCCCTGGGCAAAGCTTTACTTACCAAGAAAACTGATGACTATTTCACTCCCCCCCCTCCCAAACACAGGTAATTCAGGGGCCCGAGGCATCAACCGATTCTGCCCGTAGCTAGAGTCGGCCCAGCTTAACAGTTTTCCTGTATCTATTTAAAGTATAATCATTGCATGCACGATTACAAGTATAAAGAGTGTTTATATAATATTTTAAAATAGTGATGTGAAATACACAGTGACGTGAAACACAGACAGTGATGTGTAGTATACTTCACTTGAAGATAATATTTACAACTCATTGTAATATATGGGTTCTGTACAGTTACTTGGGTTTTGTGGCAGCACGACTCGAGGCAGCCCCAAAGTAATGATAGATAGATAGATAGATAGATAGATAGATAGATAGATAGATAGATGGATATTCTTTTAAAGCCTTAAATAATTTCTTATTAGCTTTTCAGTCTCTGACGATTAACTTTCACTAAACCTCCCAGTTGAAGAGCTATGACAGGCACTAGCAGACCATGAAACGCCCTTCAGATGTCTCCTTAGATAAGAATCACCTTTCCGTCCATGTCTACACTCTTCCGTGACTGCACTCCCAAAGGCCAGTCTTATCACTAGATGGAAATCATGATTCTTTTCAGTGAATCAATCCTTCTTGTGTTTGTTCTATTGAAATATATGCTTATTGATCTTATATATTATATTATATATTGCAGGGGCAGCATGTTGGTGCCATAGTTAGAGGCCCCCTCCCACCAACCGGCCCAGTGTTGAATTCCCACCCCAGCATGCGAGATGCAATGTTCTCCCCATGTTGTCCAGGGGTTCTGTCCGGATTCTCCTCCAAAGACAAAAACACATGCTAAGGTGAATTAGAGCTGCCAGATTGTCCACAGGTGCGAATGCTATGTGCCCTGAGATGGTTTGGAGCAGTTCTCCTGCTCTATTGGTTCACCTGAGTAGCAAAGTACATCAAGTCATTTTGCTCTATTTTCCAAAACGTCTCGACTGCTAAACTCCAACTTGGCATATGGATATAGGTATTGATTCATTGTAAATATATGGATATGATTAATGTGATAACCACTTATACATTTGTACTACCGCATAACATATTGCGTATGGCCTACTGCGACTACCTTGTAACTACAGTTCTTTGTGCAACAACTGGGTTGCAGCTTTGAATCTCTTTCTGCAGGTGGCCCCCTATCTCTCCAAGGTCTTCAGGGTCTGCAGAACTAACCATGAGGCAAGGACAACACAGTATTCAAAACAATCTCTTCTTGCCTAAGACATAACAGACCCAATATGGCTCCCATCCCAGGCCTACCGATGTCAAGTTTTCTTTCCAAACGAAACTGTCCATAGGTATGAATGCTGTGTGCCTTGAGAGGAATGGAGCTCCAGCCTGCACTGTTATTCTTAATAGTAATTTAATTACAGTGAATTGGCCATTCTAAGTCTTTGAGGCGCTTATACATCATTACACCAGTAGGTGGCGAAAGAGAGTTTACCTCAGTCATGAACAGCATGATCTGGTTTTAAGATCTCATTCGTGAATGAAATGAGTAACGAATAACTTACTGAACAAATGGACCGAATCAGTGCAGTCGCTGAGATCGTTTTGTTCACTTAAAAAAGAAGAAGCGTAAAAACAAGGAATTGTTCATGAATGATACAAGTCTTCTTATCACAATGTCATGGAAAGGCTGATGGATGTTCTTGTCAAGATTACTTGACCAGTCTATTAATGAGGAGGAGCCAGGCTATGCAGTATGGTACAATGTGGTGTTTATCATTGCCTGTTAGTTTATTTGCCCAGTTCTGGACCTCTTTAAGATGGGTGCTTATACAATTATACAGCTATCTGCCACTGACAGTTTATGAGAAAATGGCTTTAGTTTGCAGTTTTTCCTCTTTGCAAAATCATTCAAATCCATTTGAGTTGCATGAGGAGTGGAATATGTCTCGGTGCATTAGGGCTTTGTGTTGATATCCGCAAGGTCATGGGTTCAAATCTCATGGCTGACAGCATCATTGTATCCCTGCTGGGCCCTTGAGCAAGGTCCTTAACCTAAACTGCTGCAGGGATGCCAACTTGGCCCTAACTCTCTCACCCCAAGCTTCTCTCACTTGAACATCTTCTTTGACAAAAGCAGGAAGAAATTCCCAACTAAGCAACAATAGATTTTGAATAATGCAGGCACAATTGTGTTATACAATTGTGTGTATTTCTTGGAAAACTGAAAATATTTTTTGCTTTATTTCAAGGATATTAGGACAACATCGCAGTGGTGAAGGAATTCCTGAATGAACCCATAACTCATGAACAGCATGTGCCCACAAGTAATGCCCATGAAACAGTAAATAATTGATTATTTTTTTAGAATTTGATAGCCATTTCATACGGAAGATTGCGAGCTTAATTTGAAACTTTTTTTTAATTATAAAATTAAAGAAGACATAATATCATCATAAATGTAACAACACCATGCGTGAAGGGCTGCATCACTTTCCTCGTCGATGTGGCTTTTTAGGTAAATGCCAGTGCATCAGATAACGGCAGTGCCCTTAAGCTCCTTTCCAATTGCGAAGCAGCTCGCCTGCTTCCCCGCAGCCCTTAGCATGTGTGCCCAGAAACAACACTACATCGCTGTCACCTCTAGTGCTTCATTACATTTTAGAGTCGAAATGAAATCACCCAGGTTTGCTTGAAACATAGCAGCAGCTGCCCAGTAGGCAGCCTAGTCTGTTGACCATATATCCACACCCGAAAAAAATACGCAGCTACATAAATAAAATGGCAGAACCGCCTGGATGCATATTTCTTTTTTCCAGAGCGAACATCACCGATGCTTGAAGGTTGTCCAAGCAGGACATGCCTGTGAACTGATTGAGCGGACTGCTATAGCCCCTGCATCGGATCACAGGTGTCTCCCACCGCAGGTCTGAACGCCGACCCGCTGGTAGATGCGTCAGGGTCTTGCCGGTGCGGCACCCCCGGGAAGCACTCGGTCATGCCGTCGGCTGTGGCGGAGAGAGGGGGCATCTGGGGATAGCCTCGCTCCCCGATCAATGTGCTTTGGCAGGTTATTTAGCTTAAACTGCAGAGTTGCCAACTTTGGTCAGCTGGCTGGCGTGAGATTTTCGGTTCTGGAGGGTTTGCGAACTGCCCCAACGCATTTGATGTCATTAATTTTAGGTTTATAATGGATTTATATATATTTGCCGATTTCTTGCGTGAGTCAGAAGGCATGAGTGTTACGCCAGACGCGGGAGAGTTGGTAACCCTGGCTGACAGCACCGACACCGAAGTGTTGGACCCGAAGAATCTGAGACATCGGGGATCAACAAAACCATGCTGCGTTTGCTACTCGGTAAAGGTCCGTTCGCTCTGCAGTGCCCACCCACAGCGCCCCTACTCCTTCTTCCCTTTCTCACTCATTTATTCACTCATTTTTAGCCCATGTTGCCATCTCACGGGCGTAAGAGGCAAAGCTCACGGTCATCATGCGCCCAAACTAAAGAAGAACAAAATGACGAAGTGCACAGTGAACGTGAAATGAGAATTAATCCTGTGTGCAAGTTTAACCCCCTTCCCTGGTTGACATCCTTTACCGTCGCCAGCCTCCCACTCCAACATCCATCCCAATGTTCTCACTGCAGCCAGGTTGACGTGTTTATACTTGCCAGGAACAACTTTCTCTGAGTCAATTTTATATCTGAATCGGATCTAAAACACTCTGCTTATCAGCAACGTGTGCTGTTTATCAAAAACAAAACAAAAAAAATAACAGCCCAAGAAGGTTAATCTGGTCGTAACAGAACATAAACTCAATTATATTATCAATCATCTTCATCGAATTGCGCCCAACCCCGTTATGGCATCAAAAAAATAAATACATCTCAAAATTGCGTGTTATATATGACTTATGGCTTTCATCCATAGGAAGCAAACATGGACTAGTCTGGAATATTTTAGGAGTAATCTCTAGTCAGAACACTCCTCGGGTGGAAGAGCAATTGATCGCACAGTAATAGCCAGATAAGAGCTTCGGTAATACAATACTGCCCACTGCTGGACAACAACGAAACCACACAAATTCATTTGGTACTCGCCGAAGACTGAAAGTACTGCACCCTAAAAATAATTGACAGTAAGAACAATTTAAAATTATTGTCAATGCTGAAACTATCGATATAATAAATATTTTTTCTATCATGTTTTGAGGCTGAAAACACCGATATACATTATAATTCATCTTAAATATTTTGCCTTAAATAGCCCTGTATGGGAATTCCTGAGCTACCTTAAATGCTATAATAGTTTATTCACATGCATGATTATAACTCTGGTGTCACGCCCTGCATTCCTGCCCCCTTGTTTTTCCCCAGTGTGGCTCTAATGAGCCCCACCTGTTACTAAGTTATCTTACCTCTCGTTTCAGCTCTCGTGTGACTCACTCCAGATTCCTCTCGTTTGCACCTCCAAGTCCTGTGCTCCCCAGTCCGGTCATTGATGTCGTCTCATACTGTATGTGCTACAGTGGTTTCCCCCTCTTGCCAATTTTGTCTTGAGTTTGACCCCACATGGTCAGCTTTTGCTTATCCTATTTCCATTCCTTAATAAACCCCCTTTTGGTTTGTCCTCATGCTGGCTCCTGCCTCCTTCATTGTTGGAACATGATATCTGGTGTCTCTCATTGATAATATTATGTATAAATTAGCCTAAAAACTCACTAATCTTTTGAAAGCTCATAATATTGTTTTAGTAGACGTGACACTTAAACTTAAGACCATCCATCCATCTTTCATAAATGATGATCCAGTAGAGTTATGGGGGACCTGCAGGCTATCCTAGGAAGTGTGGGGCACAGGGCTGGGGGCACCTTGGATGAGATGCCAGAATATCACGGCATTCACACACAAGCACACACACAATTAGAAATGCCAATTTATCTAACTGCATGACTTTGCACTGTGAGCAAATACCAAGGAGCTCAGACAAACTCCACAAACCTGGTACCATCTATCTATCCATTTTCTATGCCCACTTGCCCTATGCAGGTTTGCGGGGGGCTAGATCCTATCTCGGACGCTATGGGCACAAGGCGGGGAATAACCCAAGATGGCATAGCAACAGAGGCGATTCTAGGGACTCTGGGCCACCCCCCCAGGCATGGTAAAATTTATTAATTTTATTTTACTGTGAAGTGACTTGGGCTCTGAATCAGTAACCTGGTTCTTACCCATAATTACTGAATGGCACTGTGTATGAGAATGAATAATTCTTACTGCCTCTTTGGTGCATTGGCCTTAAAGCAGCAATATCTGTTCTTGAATGTCTCCCCACAGTTGTGCTAGCGAAGCATTATCATTTTAAACAATCAGTATGACTATTGCTGAATTTAAAAGGCATAAATTTAGCATATATGCCTAAGCATTTTCTTTGCCTCTCCTACTGGTTCATAGATACTTTGTTATCTCATAGTGCTATACAGCCCCAACGCATGACTCCATGTAACTCTACAATCACATGCTTTATATTTATATTGTTTTATAATGTGCAAATTTCTCTCGGTAAGTTCATACATCCCGAATACAACCCGGAACAATGGAAAGAGAAATGGAACTAAACTGGAACTAAAAACACCAGTACAAGTAACATTACTTATTGAAATTTTCAAATTGGCAGGCGCATCTATACATAAATTATTCAAAATACAGCTGGTTATTACATGTCAAGATAATTGGGTAGCAATTTCCTTATTTACAAGCATTTCAAGTAAGAAATAAATAGAAAATTAAACAAAAAATATTTTTATTTTAGTGTATAATACAGTATATAATTCCACTTTGTAAAATACAGTATATAATTCCACTTTGTAAAATTAACACTAATAACACACTGATTAATGATAAGCATGTGGAGTATGTTCCACTATACTGACAAAATTAATAAATAATACTAATAAATACTATTTTTTCACTGAAGCAGCTTTGTTTTCTTTATGTTTCATCACACAGCGCTGACACATTCACAAGCTATCGATTCAGCCCTGGAATTGGAGCCTGACAGCATCTAAGCTGCCTTCACATTGATCGTTTTAAAGCCTCGCAGCACCGTATGGTTATCGCTGAGCTTCAAGCTGGCCTGCAGCATCTTTGCGCCGGCCGTCTTGGGGCAGATTGTGATGGCCTGCTGTCTTGTTTCTCCCGCTTTCAAGAGATACACCCTGAGAGGTGTGAAAATGAGAAGGTCAGCTGTAGCATAAGAGACACTTGGAGCCTGAATCTCTTAACCGGCTGTCGAGGAATCATTCACACGCTGAATGGTTGTTGTAATACACACCGTACAAGAGCTGCCTGTTAATTAAATCTAAAAGTTTCTTGGTTTGTAGTGTCTAAGGATATCATGGACACAAACCCTAAATCTCCTCAGCAGCTTTGAGAGGCTACATTGTTCAAGAACATTCCTGTACGGCTTGATCACTAGGCTGCAAAGACAAGTTCTGTCTAAAGGTTTTAGTCACACTATATTCTGTTACATTGTACAGTTTTATTCAAATTTAAATAAAGAGCTGAAAAGTGCAGGTGGCATGACTGGGAATTATGAAAATGCTTTGATGAATGCTGCCCTTACTTTGATGTCTCCTCTTCCTGGGTTAAACCAGGACCAGAGATTCTGAGCAGCCCGGTCACAGCAACCGGGAAGAAGTTACGGAAGCTGAGAAGCGCAGTGTGCGTTGTGTTCTCCAGGACGCCGTCTTCATCGTCGATCTGCAAGACAAAAGCTGCTTGTTATGCTGGAGGTCTTTCATCAGCGTCTGTGACCCCCAGAGCAATCTAAGCGGCTGAGTGCTTTTCTCAGAATGATGACGGTATCAAGCCTTTCTAAAACATGCACATTGCATGCACATATTTTTATCCCAATAAAATCTCTCCAAAAAAATTACTTGTTAAAACTGTCAATAGTTTAACAGGCAACACAATGATTAAAGAACTTAATGGATTGCAATTGCAGGTCCTAAATGGGGCACTTGCTATTGCAGAACCATTCAAATCCTTTACTTGACTCATGACATTATGATTTAGCTCATAAAATAAGATCCCTAATATCCCAGAGTCATGGGCTGTCTGAGGTCTGTAGGGGATGTGCTACATTTTATGTATATTGCTTTACGTGAAACTGATTAATTCAACCAAGAACAAGCACCTGAATAGAGATCTGTGGGGTGGAGATGTTAAACTCCTCATAGGCCAACGCCCTTTCCATTGTGACTTCATCCCTCAAAACAACAGCAAGATTCACCAAGTTGTCCCCCAGGAGAAATCTCATGGCTTGGGCATAAGGAATTGAGTGCTGTATAACAGCAACTGTAGAAAGAGGAAGAAAGGGAGATCATGACCATATATAACCACTTAACAGGCCAATCAAAGTGCTCCATTTGCCAATGTAAGAAAAACAACACAAAGATGTCCTACTGTAGAACTATCATTACCTCCACGCGGTGCAAGCTTGACCCTTTGAGAAGCTTCCCAGAACGTTTCCTCTGGGCTGCGGTTATACTCCTTGACTTGGGCATTGACTTGTTCCTCAATAATCCTTGTGAAATTAGCTTTATTGATGACCTTGACGGAGAAGGAGATGTTTTCACCGGCTACTGGAACTTTGCTCAGTTTCAGGGAGACATCCAAAGTCTGCTTTTGTCCTTCAGAAAAAATAAAGAAGCAACACAAATTCACTAACTGACTTCATGGCGCACTTGCATCATGGTAAATGTCGCTGAGGCAAGTAAGGATGAATCAGTTGATATGGTCAAAACTTACTCTGCGTGTTTGCTGAAGGCCATGACGTAACAGCTGTAGGAGAGTCAGAAGAACATATATATATATATATATATATATTAAGAAGACAGAAGTAAACAGCAGAAATCAATGCAAATATGAGCATTCATCCAAGAGATGCTCGTTGTCAGTGTTCTAGAAACAACTAGTTTTTGGAAATTACACTCATTAAAATATCTACGCAAGCCAGAAATAGAGTAAAATAAATACTCACATCCACAATTTGACCCAGCTGATGACATGTTATCTGCAAAAGTTATTGAAAAGGTTGGCGGTTAGCAACCATGCTAGCCCATTTACCTGAGAATTTCTATAGCAATAGCATAGCAGCTTTTTTTTGCCCTACCTTTGGCCTTCTTGTAGGTTTTGGTGATATCCTGTGGTAAACTGCTATCCACACACTTAGTACAGATCAGAGAGCCGACCCTATCAGTGTCCACGTTCCACATGACCACCTTTCCATTCCTGACGACAGCTGTGTACACGTCAGCATTGACCTCCGCATAAATGAAGGGGATGTCGTAGAACAGATTCACTCGCTTTTCCCTGACTGCTTTCACTGGACATGGGCCACAGCAGTATATCCCTGCAGAACAGAAGCACCAATATTTACAAAAAGGAACACATCGCAGGACCATTTTTTTCAGTCTTTTGTGTGCTGGATGAATCATTAGATAAGGAAAAAAAAGAAAGAATACCAAAACTTTATTAGCGCGTCTGTGAGTGTAATACAAAGTATATCATCAAAAATTTGAAACATTTAACATTTACCATCACTTCGCTCCTGTGGAGTGGGATCTAGTGCCTGCCAGCCGTCAAATCCCAGCCCGATGTCAGGCCGTGTCATCCAGCATTCTACCCACAGATGGTAGTTCCTGAGATAAAAATATAAAAAAAAAAGGTTTATTCGTACTATTGCTTTGCCAACTACCAAGTGCTTAAACCCAAGTGAACCCTCTTTACCATATGCTGTCCGCAGTTTGAGCCAGCTTTTCTCCTGTCTCGCTGTAATACTCCTCGACACTGAGATTGCCGCCGGTGTCGTGAGCAGAGTTGAAGTTGGTAACCACTCGCGTTGGGATGCCCAGGACCCTCATAACTGAAACCGTGACCACGCAAGAACATTACATACCTATGCCCACAAAACCAGGAAGAGCTGGCCAGAAAAGACTGTAAGAAGTGACGTTTGCTCTACAGGTTGTATTTTAACAGAATGTCGGCGTATCTGTCAGGTTCTGACCTACCTGTGCACATAACAGAAGCAAAGACCCAGCACTGGCCGTACAGTACGGGACTGAACTGTGTCTTATCCCACAATTTCAAAATGGCAGCACTTCCTGTCCATTGTGAAGGGGAGACGCCCTTACTGAAATCTCCAGACCAGTTGCCCTTCAGCACTCCTTTGTCATCTTCGCAATTGATCTAATATAACAAAAAAAATATCACTGAAATGTGATAAAAAAACATGACTTCTTGCAATGCCTGGAAATAAGCTCCTGATGAACACTGCCAATTCGCCATTGGAAGATTGACATGTGACTTACCATTGCACAAACCACTCGGCTCACGTAGACTGGGTCGGAGCGACCCAAGTAGTCTTTATTCTTATTTTTGCTATGCTGTGGGCTGATATCTAGAATTTTCAGGCAGATCTCCAGAATCCTTTGTTCATACTACATTTTTGGGAAAAGGAACAGGACAACGTTAAGGATGTCTTTATTAAGAAATATGCATACTATGTTGACCACATCTACCCATGGTAACTCACCAGGCCAAAATCCCAGGTCCTTGATTGTACATTATCAGATGTTCCCATGAACAAGACACCCATGTCATTTTTCACATATTCCTGCCTCTGGACTTCAGAGGGGAGGAATACTCTATCAGCTAAAAAACAGAAAACAAGTCACTCATAAAAACCCAACCAACTTTGCCGTACCTGTTAAAGTAATCATGAGATAAATAGTAATCAAATATAATGCAGCATATGTATATAACTCTACCTCTACACCAGGGGTTGAAGAGCAGAATAAATCCTCCAAGAATACAACTCTGAAGACTGAACCGGGACTGAATATTAAGTTGGAGGTTGTAGAGCCCAACAGGTGCTTTTGATGAAGGAGAAATCTGGACTGTGACAGAATGGTAAGCAGTCTTTCCCAACACTATCTGGGCTCCCCATGTAGAATCTGATGTTGGCTGAGAGGATGTTGCAGGGATTTCAATACAAAGTTCACCTAGATGGAAAAGAGTGAAGTTGAGTTAGTTCCAGTGGTGCTTAAACAGCACAGAACAGATAACATATTCCCCAAGCTCCATCCAAAAGTACCTAGCAAGGCTTTGAAGATCAAAGATTCCGTGCGGGGGTCGAATGGCTTGTCTTTGAAAAACAGTGTGATCCTGAAAGGTTTTCCTCTTCGAACCACCAGGTGTTTGGAGCTTAGACCTTGTGACTTGTGGTCCTCTTGGTTCCCAACAAGGTTCCAGTCGACATAATTAACACATAAATCTATAACAACAGAAAGGGAAACCTCAACACTTACACTCACAATTATTAATATGTAATTTAAAATGCATTCCTGACAATCTCAAAAAACAGAAATCATTCCGTTTTTATGTCACAGTACATCTGGAGAGGCTGAGAAAAACACTGTAAACCCATGATGAACTTATGATAAATATGTCACCAATGAATCTGACAAAGATTTCTAAGTTAAGACAACAGCAATATCCAGAAATGTTTCTGTTAAAAAGGAACATTAAAAACTCACCCTTCATTGGTGCGTTTGACAGATGTATCTTCCTTGCAAAAATCTCTGAGTGAGCTGATTTTCTTTCCGCAGATTTATACTGAACATGAAACTCCTCCTATACCACATGTGATGAAAGGTAGAGATGAACCCCCCCCTTTTTCCAGGTACAGTACACAGTGTTACCTTTTTGCCCAAGAAACCCCACCCTCTGTTACATAACAAAAATAATCAACTATGGGCAAAAACAAACAACTTTAAAAATGACAGACTCGTTAAAATGAGAATAATAATAATAATCTTTTAGCTGACTTGGTCTATAAGCATTTAATGTAGATGTTAGAGAATCTGGATATTGTATTAATGAGGATTGCTGCAAAGTTAAAATGAATTCTATACTTTGAAAATGCTGGAGGGACAGGAGACCCAGTTGTCTTTTTCATTATTGTAACACAATAGATTAAGTTTTAAATATATTTCATAGAAAAACAATCATAACAAAAGCAACACTGTGAAAAAGTTTCCACATTTGTAGCTTGTGCAACACGCGGTGATGTCACACACTCACGGAATGAAAGGTGGGCCTGCTGTCATCTTGGGCGTGTTTTATTAAGGCATTCATGTCTGGCGTACGGCTGAGAAAGCGAGCATAGCACTATGTACGCACCTGGAAAGAGGTGCGGGCCAAATGTTGCATATCAGCTGCCTATTTCCATGGAATTCTGTATAAATACCTCAGGGTTCAACATGCAGGCAGACACACGACAAGCATCATTCTGTCGTTCCTATGGCAACATTACAGCATGACACATTTCAAAACTCTTTTAAAATCATAGCTTGCAATTTTCTTCATGGATGGATTAAATTCTTGGTTTCCTGAATAATTAGCCACCCACACCCAAAAAATATGATGCAATGTTCAACATTTTACTTCTTCAGAAGATGCAAGTGAAAGCTCTAAAAGCCTCGTATGCATCTGTGGTTTAGGAGTGTGTCCAGCGGGTCACTGGTTCAAATCTCATGACTGGCAAAGAAATCATATCACTGCTTTCAGCAAGGCCCTTAAGCCCCAGTAGATGCTCCAGGGGGAGTCAGATAAATGGCTGAGCTGATGCTCTGAGGCCAAGTTTTGCTCTTGTCAGTGTATGTGTCTTACCAGAGAGCAAAGTGCAATATGCTGAATTTGGAATTTCATTATAACTGCTACCGGAACAATGGAAATTAAGAAATTCTCCCTCTTGGCAGTGCTTGAAAACCTGGAGCATATGAGGTAATAGCAAATATGCAGACACAGCCAAAACTGAATATTCTCAAATCTAAATCAGCTAAACATCCCAGTCAAAATGAAAAAAAATGCACTTTGGCAAGCAAATCAAAAGTTAGGGTTAATATATAATTTTTAAAGAGAGTTATAATTGGTCCAGACCCAAAAAAAAATCAAAAATAAAGGGGCGGATTGTGCTAGGAGCTGCACTATGCATTACTTAATGTAACCTGTGATGATACACACACATTCCTTTTTCAAGACACATTTTTCAAGATAAATGCGCATAACTGTCACACCCAAGCAGGCGGGACCGAGCGGGTGCACAGCATTACACCTAATTAGCAGACTTACAAAGGAAGCCAGCGCTCATGGACACGTTGCGAAGTGTTGTGCCAAATGATTTTGAGCCACGCCGAGCGTTCCTTTGTCTCACGCCTGCCCGAGTTCCCTCGCCTGTTCTGTCTGCCTGGCCTCACCTTCCACCTCACGTTTCCTTTTCTTCCCCAGACCAGCTCCCATTCCTGACCCGCTTCCCCAGCCAAGCCCAGCCCGGCCAGTGCTTACCTGTAGGACGGATTCCCTGGCTTCAGGCCCTCGCTCTCCATCATCGACCCTGCCTCTTGCTTACCCTTATCTGTGCCTTTGCCAAATCCCAGCCATTAAAGCCCGCAGTAACCTGCATATCTGCATCCGTGTTTCTCTGCCTGAGCGATCACCACAATAACATTTCTATGAAAGCAATTTACCAATTTTCATTACACAGGTCCATTTAGGAAAGATGTAATCTCCGTAAATTTTTATTATTCCAATAGGCTTTTAAGGTTTGCAAAAAGCTACAAAAAGGACACCAATTCATTCATCATATTTTTATTTCTCACATTTCTAAACAGATTTAAACATTTGACACTCAGTTCTCTTCATGTACAGAAAATTAAATAGCATTTAAACCATCAAACCTCCATTTACTAAAAGATATTTTACAAGAAGAAATTACAGTTCATTCAGTATTAACATTATTTACAGCATCTATACAATACAGAGGTGAACTTGATGCAGTACCATTTAAAATAAAAGCATCTTTTAAGAGACCAATAATCCATTTTATTTGAGGTTAGGAAATTTCCTATCTACATGTACATCTTTATTCCATGGGTTCTGTCACATTTTACTCAGATTTGTTAAAATGTTTCATTTGTACAAGAATGTCTAATTGTACGTGGACCATGAGCACAAGGGGAGGAGAATGGTTTCTTTCTGTAATTAGGGAAAATAGCGATTAAAGCAAAACCCCCTTATGTTTAAGTGGGTCATAAACAAAGTGAAATGTATAAAAATACACTTTCTATGACAAACCTTTTCTCTATTTTTTCCCCCCCACTGTGGAGAACATTTTTGCGAAACTTGAGGCTGTACATCTCAATTATATCCGTTATTACATCCACCGCCAAAAAACTACGGACAACCCTTGTGACGCCAGGACAACGCGCTACTCTGGATAAACGCAGGGGGCAGATAAGAACCTCAGGTGTCATTAGCTTATTTTTTTACAACTTCTGAAGATCAATTACAATAAGCAGCCACATAAACCAACATTCGATATTTTAAAGAGAGAAGCTGGGATTTCCACCCTTATTTGAGATTTCCAAAAACATGACTATGCATAGCACACTATAGACCACTTATAACTAAGAGTCTAAAGGATGATTCGCTAAATGCATATTTTTGCCCGCAAATGCAATAATGAACCTAAAACTCACATGCCATCCACTGACATGAGGTGTGCACGTATCAGCGAGCACATCGGTCTGTCACCTGCATTTCTCTTCTGTGCGCAGCCACAGTGGAACCGCAGCCTTTTTGCTGCTCACTTTGCCAATCATCCCAGCGCCCCCCAGTTACCTCCATAATCACTCAACCACAGGCTCCCTGTTGCCTTACAGGCATCATGACTTTCATTCATGGAACAGATGGAATGAATTCAAACAAACAAAAAAAAAAACAATAAAAAGTAAAAACCTCAGTGCCCCTTAAAAATTAAATTTATCCAGGACAGGAAGTACGGCACTCCAAAGCACTAAGGCTGACAGAAGTCATCAGTATTCCCAACCGTTTCTTTGCAGAATTTAACAAATGTCTGACAGACCCTATAAAACTAGGGAAGTAAGCGTTTCTTTTGTCGATGCTACACACATGCTTTATAAATACAAATCTGCTACAGCATGGTCTGCATGACATTACTCACGACTGGTTACACGGGGAAAGCATTGCCTCAGTGAAGGTGTATCACCAAACGAGACATCTAGCTAAGGAGCTTACAGAGACTTTAAGGTACACGTTCAGCAAATCCAGTTAAAATGTTCTGAAGCAGCTGGAGTGGCCCTGCTGTCATTTTGTGATTACCACAAATGGATAAATGTATTTGGAAGTCATGATTTTTATAGTGCCATGGCAGTTTTTACTACCTTGATTACTTGACAGGATGCCACTGTACTACTCTGCAGTAAGTTTTTTTTAATGGTCGTATTATAAATAAACCTTAATTTGTGTAAACAGTATATGTCAGGGACAAAATTATCAGCACATTATTTTCAGCTAACAGAGGCCTCTTATTCCGCTCTATCACTCGACTTTTTTTAATAATTAAAAGAAACCTTTAGGTGGGTGACACCCTTCCATCACAGTTCCAACGTAACTGGCATTTGGACAGCTTCAGTCAGATGTGTAATTCAGTCTATAGATAAAACTAAGCACATTAAAGGGAAAAAAAATTAAAACCTCACTGCAGAAAACTAACGTAAAACAACAGCTATGCTTAAAATGCTTAGATGATTCGACATTTAACATCCTTATTAGAACTGACAGTTTTGTAGGCACTGTCCGAAATAGAAAAATACCATGTATACACTGTAACCTTGGGCAGAAATTAAAGCTTTTGATTAATTGTTATACAGATAGAGGACACAGACGCACAAGTCGAGGCAGCAGGGCACATATTATTTTTTTTTTTTTTTAAATATCACTTCACATTCAAAGCAATGACTTCAGAACAACGTGGCTGAAGACACAGATAGAACAGTGGAGTTTATAGTGCATAGTTCTCAAGCTTTCAACATTAAATTCAATATTGTGCACATTGTTGAGATCAATCGACTCCCCAGTGTGAAAATAACTTAGCCTAAGTCTAAGGAGCCCTGAGGCCACCCCCACCCACCCTGACTGAACCGGCTGGCGATTCTGATTTTCGAAGTGGCATGATGGCAGCCATAGGAAAGGGACAGGAGTGAGAGTCCTCTCCAACAGGGGAGGAGATCGGATTAAGTATCTTACTGAAAGTGGCGCGTTATTCATGCTCACTCTGAACTTACAGAAATGAAAGAAAGTAGCCGTCCGTCTGGCAGATTAAGGTACTGAAAACCTCTGGTCTACGGCACACAGGGATGCAGGAAGCAGAGCCTCAGCATTAACTTATCCGCAGGCTCCTGGGCATCTGCATGCCCCTTCCATGCGGGCTTCTGCTATATAACCAGGGAAAGGAGGGCGGGGGCGGGGGGGGATACTTCTGAACAAAACCCCCCAGGCGGGCGAAGAGGCTAATCTCACAGCAAGACCCACAATTCCACAGAATCATTGGTAACACACTGTTGCCAAGGACCAAAGGCTCAGGTAAAGGACAAAATGCTGTAGAGATCCTTAAAGATCAGCCAGCAGAGTAACTTGGTTTACTTGTCTTGGTTACTCCTGTCCAAAGCCTTCGGTTTCTTCGATCGCAAACAGTAACTTCTCTTTGAGCTGCTCATAGCTTTTGTAGGGCGGTAGATCCAGACGGTTAAAACTAGTAATTAAAACAGAAACGAGACAACATTTAGTCATGTATTCAGTACAGACGAACATCACAGAAGTAATAACAAAAACAAATGAACAAATGGCAGATACAAAAGAAAATTGGACGTCTTAAGTCCAAATTATTCTTGGTTTGCTCACAAAGTGCATAAAATACAATCTATCAAAATGCACAACACACAGTTACGTTTTAGATTGAGTGCGATCTCCATTTCTGAGCTTCCGGGCTGCTGCCCACTGAGAACCTAATCAACCACCCGTAGTATCGAGGAACCGCTCATACAGAAATGAAACGAACACACACCAGGTGTGACTTCGCGGGAGCCAGTTCTCTTTCCCAACTTTCTCAATGCAGAACTTTTGTGGGCCATTACTCCCTGCAAAAAGAGACACGTTCAGGTCAACGAATGCATGCGATCACTTTGTGGCAATGGGGGCGTGGTCAGTATGAGCGCCCTGCCAAACGTACCCATCAGATCGGCAAATCCCCCGACTGGTAGGCGGCAGGTACCCGTGACAAACTGCAACAGCCGCATCCGCTTTTCATTATCGATTTCTTTAATGAACTGCAAGGCAGAGTATAGGACATTGCAATCTTTTAAAATAACCAGTATGACCTATAGCCAAAAGAAAAACCCTTAATATAGTTACAGATATAGCCAAGTTTTTACATGGGTCTTTGATGTTTTTGAGCAGAAATTTGGCTGTCCAGATTACATTTTGTGATTTTCTAATCACATAAAAATATACAGACACACATATGCATGCATTCATGCACACACGCTTTATATACTCCTATCACTGTGGGAACTGTCAGTTCATTTCTACGAGTGTAACCCTAATCCTAACTACGACAGCCCTAACCTTAACCATAAGCAACGTAACAAAATAGAAGACTTTTGGGGTTTTTTGATTGCATTCCCTAAAATTGAGGTTTATATTGTGGGGACCTAAAAATGTAAATTGCAAAGAGATTTTACCATATTGTTGAGACATTTGGTCCCCACAATGTGGTAAATACAAACCCACACACAAACATATTCAAAAACAATGTTTTGGGGCTCAGAAAAAATTTGGGTACAACAGTACAAGCAGATCAAAACGTACCTGCCAGAACCACAGGATCTGCTTGCTGCTCCGAGCATAATGCCGATAAATTGTGTTCCTCTGCCAGTCCACCAGGTCGATCTCCTGCATCCCGCAAAGCATCACCTTTCGGAACAGAAACACCACTTCCTTGTTACACACACCCAGAAATAGCCATGGCAGCTCTACCATCAAACCAACATCCAATCAGCAGTCAGAACCTTACAAAACAACCAATTACCAGAGAGATTACAGTCAAGGTCTGCCATTTAAGTACTTATACCTCAACACCCTCTCTTCCATTGTTCTAGTTAAAATTCATATCAACAAAGCTTGCCGAGTCATTATTAAAAAATTTACCTCCAGTTCCTTTGCATCAAAATACTGCAGGTATTGCTGTGGAAGTACTTCATTGAAGCCCTCAAAGAAGGCCTGTGTCTGCTCTTCAACTCCCCTGGACAACCTCCACTCAGCCACAAGCCTGCAACACACAGATACCACAACATCTACCAGGCTTCCATTTCCTCAGATTTTATTGTAAATAAAAGCACTTTAATATTTTGAATAGCTCAGCGAAATCTTTGTTTCAGACATTAATAAAAGGCACAACATAGTGTAAGTTGTAAAGCAGAAAGGACCATTTTTTCCCAGACAAAAATACAGACACAATTAACAAGGGGGAAGGCTGGAGACATTCCAAAGAAACTGCCTCTTGTTCTAGCCTGTGGCAAGTCTAGATTTTTGAAGTGGGGGGGGGGGGGGGAAATACCT
>JAODKF010000120.1:23534-38876 GCA_026779585.1 Mormyrus proboscirostris | reverse complement strand
CCCCCCCCCCCCCCCATACCTGATGTATTCCTCTTTGTTTTCCTCTGTGACTAATATGTTGCTGCCGTCTGCTTTCAGTTCATGTGTGGTGACTTCACCCAGGATTTCTTTATCCACAGAAAAGTACATTTCCAAGCCACACTCTTCGACGTTGTTCTCCCTAAAGGGAAATGATATCGATGCACAGTTGATGGGATCCTTCTCACTATGCACACAGACATACCGGTTCTTCCCTGTGGTTAATTAAAGGGATTACGGCAACAGACAAACGGGTGATGTTTCGGGTGGAACTCACTTGATCCAGATGAGGGAATTGTAGAACTCAGGATCAATGGATTCCAGATCCTTCAGACCTAGAGGCTTATTTAAAATGCGCTTGTAGAAAGGCAATGAGAAGCCCGTGTCGATAAATTTCCCATGAAATAAAGCCTGAAAACAACAGAAGATACAGATTTAAACTGACCTTCATTTATAAACCACATATCCACTAAGCAATGAATAACTAGTCATGTACACATCGCCGCAGAGAAGAAAAGCTAATGTAAAAGAAACAAAACCCACCATGGCAATAAACCGGCCAATGAACTTGAAGTACTTGAGGTGGTCTGGATTGATGTAGGAGGCAGGGTTGATCTGCAGGCAGTAGTTTTCCTTCCCTGCGTACTCGAACAGGCAATACATGGGGTTCAGCACCTCGTGGGATAGTAGGAAGAACCACTCTCTGCAAAAGGCACATTAACGCTCATTCACTCACAACACCGAGCTGATAAAAATGTAATATATCAAGGAAGTTTTACTTATTTAATAAGTAATAGTCATCTATGTTTCTTAAGAATATAGCTTATGTTGCAGAGGTTGGGCGTTACATCGCTGTGTTACAAATACTAATACAATTTAAAAACAAACACAGTCTAACTTGCCTGGCCACACCACCATAGTCCAGACCTTCCTCTCCAGGAAAAATCACCCACAGCCTTCGCCGAAGATCTTGTGAATTGAAGCTCATTATCTTAATAAAAGACGACCCTAACAGTGAGTAACACTGCACTGCAGTAAGGCAGCACAGGCCGATAAAGGCGTCACATGACAGCAGAAAAGGTTAAAGGTTAAACTTAGAGCAAAGTGGAAAGGGCTGAAGTGAGGAGCTTTAGGGCAGAAATGGGCAAACACCCAAGCCTGAATTCCCGGGATCACAAGGCTCCGTGAGACAGCATGGAAGACAGGTACCAACCTGCTGGAATGAATCTTCAAACAGGCTTTTGCGGGACACAGTAATCTTTATGTGCTGAGGCATGGACAGTTGCTGTGAGAGAGAGAGCAGGATTGTTTCAGGTCTGTTGATCTAATGACAAATTAATCCAAAATATGCTGCCATTCCTCAATGTTAAAGCACATTGTTTATAGGTTCTATGTACTAACTGATAAGATGACACCCACATATTTGGACCTTTTGAGAAAGAATAGACCAAGTAATTACCAATAAATACCAAACAGCAGTACTCGTACCAAAATCTACAGCTTAAAATAACAGACGCACACACAAACATCACTTGATCTTTAGAAATACAATAAACAAAATAAATAAATCAATCAAGTGTGGCTTGTTTGTTGCCTATTGTCAAGGAGCAATAAATACCACTTCCTGGTTCCTGGCATATTCACTAATGTGCAGACGTCGGTCTAAGAAAATGTTGTTTAAGTGATCTTCATGCAAAACTATAACAATATGTCTGTCTAAGTATGTTCAGCCATTTCAACACCTCTGCTCAAGTCACCCCAGTGTTTGAAAGAACTCTCTCATACAGCCATGTATTTTATGACTGGACCACTGTACAATGTTTGGGTAATCAATACCTCATTGAATTATTTAACTAATGAATTGAGCTGGTGGTGAAATTAAACAGATACATGGAAGGAATGAGGTGCCCCTGAGGAGGGGTTTGAGAACTTTAGTGGTGTTCTTCTAGCCATCCATCAAGATATCAGTGACTCTTTGGAGAACAGAAGAAATTCTTGTTTGTTTGTACTGTGCTACGTTTAATTTGGATATATTCCAATGTTAAATTGTGTTTTTTTTCCCTAAGCAAATATAAGCTAAGCAGCTTTAAAAGTTTTCTTTGCCTGCCTGAAATCGACAAGACTGGGGAGTCTGGCCCGCGTGGGTCACCAGGGTTGGGCCCTGAATTCTCTGCTGCATTTTACCATAAACTACGCATGTCATTCCATTCCGGAACACCACACTTACCTGACACCAGAATCGGAAATATTGGACTTTGGCTTTAAAGTCACGCACGTAGGTGATCTGGGGTCCATTTTCGCTGCAAAAAATAGGCAAAGTAATTTATTTGGCCAAAACATTTTAATTATAAATAATAAGTGATAAGGCGTTGAACAGATTAGTGATCTTTCTGACATAAATTTTTTACAAGAGCTGTCAGTCTAAGATCAAGGACAACTGCTTTGGAGACGTGACGTCAAAGACGGCAAACTCACAGGGAGGATTTGCCAGTTCGGGGGTCGATGTAGGTGGTGGTTTTCCGGTTGTGGTCGACAAAGTAGGGAATGCCGTCCACGGTGAACCTCATCTCCCAGCCTTCAGGCAGCGGCTTCTCGTTCAGCAGCCTGCGAGACGAGAGGGGAGGAGACGGCTGACGTTACAGCAGCCTCAGGCAGGTGTGACATCAGGTTTGTTTTGGATCACGATGATACACAACAACAATCAAACAGAACTGCGTGGCAAGCAACTACACGCAACACCAAGTATCATGCACATATAAAGAGGCTGGAAGCTCACCCTTGGGTGCGAGGATCTTCCCACTGAGTTGTTCTTGTGGGGTGATGGACAAAGTACACTCTGCCATTGGTGTCTGTTCTTTTCTCTTTGGAAAATTACACAAACACATAGATTTAAATCCTCTCAGTGCCTTGTCCACTGCTTTTGTTTCTCCAAGAAAAAACTATACTAAGTCTGCAAAAACATTGCAAATAGAGTTGTTTAAGCATTTTGACATGTTCTGCTAACTTGTAACATAATTACAATGTCTTATGTAAAGCACAGCTGCGCCTGATGTTTTTGCTCCAACTGGATTAACCACATCTGCCGTCAGGAAGGGCTCGGTGTAAAATGAAAATAACGGAGTGATTATGGTTAAACACAACTGAAGCCCCCAGTTCCAAAATCAATCATTATAAATGCCTGATGTGTGATAATTACCCCAGCCATGAGGCAGAGGTCCAAGGGGATCGAACTCTTTATTCTGCAAAGCAGGAATTTGATCTTGAAGCTGCAGCAACACCAAAGAAAGGGGAAAAGAAAAAACATTAAAGCGTGAAGAATTTTAAATGCTGTGTTGTTCCAGTGGCCGTATACGACGCCTCTGGGAGTACGCCGACTGCGGTATGGAGATAAGCGCATCATAAGCATAGCTCTCCCACGCCACGCCAGTCCCTCAGACACCTACCCCGAATATGAACCTCTGGTTGAACTGCTGCATGGCGCCCTGCAGCTGGCTGCGCTGCAGCTGCCACTCCTCGTAGTTGCGCACCGACTCCACCGTGGGCCGCTGCCAGGTGGTGGTCCGCGTGATGTGATCCACATAGTAGATCCTTCCCATGGGGTCCACGCGTCTTTCCCAGCTTGTTGGGGGGGGGAGGGAGAGACGGTGAGTGTGGACCCAGTCTGATGTCATACATGAAACTGGAGCCCGATACTGCACTGACGCTTAGGACCTCAGAGTACAGATAGACTATAGGCTGCAGCATTATGCATTTAGTATGAACTTGGTGAAAGAAGAAAAAGGAAAAAAAATCTATATTAAGAGTTATTCTGATTAAAAAGGTATACCCAGTAGGTAGGGGTTCTGGCCTGTCCCACGTCGTCCGCTTTTCAATGTGATCCACAAAATACACTCTGCCGTTTTGGTCGACTCTCTGCTCCCACCTTGAAGTAACCAAAACAACGTGTCCCATGACAAGAATACATAAAAACGCAGGCCTTTATGGGGGAAGCTAGACAATGAAACGTTTCCGTGTTTATTGAGGTATTCTGATTTGTGCGGTCTATGTGTGTTACATTAGATGCCATTACGATTAGATTAGATTCAACTTTGTTGTCAATGAGCAAAGTACAATCAATCAGACAACGAAATTAAGGAAGGAAGAGTAGGAGTGCAGGCAGGGGAAGCACTCGGCCATGTGGAGGCAGAGGAGGTCTCACCCGGGGGGGAGTGGGCATGTGCTGATGGGGTTGATCCTGGAAGCGGACGGGGCAATGTTGCCCACCTGCCGCGCTACCGCAGGGCCAGGCTCCTGAACGACGGCGGTGCTGCCGCTGGCCTCCGGAGCCGCCGGGGCAGAGACGCGTGCCAGGGCTTCGGTGCTGGTAACGTCGCCGGACACGGACGATCCGGTGGAGGCTGTCAGGGACGCTAAGTTCAGAACGTGGCGGAGATGAAGGAGCTGAGGCCGAGCCTGCTGCTAGCGCTATTAAAGACGGCGACGGGTGTCAACACAGACCTGGGGAGGACGCCGGTCTGTGGGGCTTCGGGGGAGGCGGACGAGAGGGTCGGGGCGGCCGAGACGAGCGGGAGTCCCCCAGCGATGGAGAGGGCGTGCCGGCGCTGTTTGGGGTGCGACTGCCCGGCGAGGCCATGTCTTCCACACTGTCGGCCGACGGGGACGCGTCTCTGCTAGACCTGCAACGCAGGCACCGGCCCGGTCATCCGTGACACTGTGACGCAGTGGGAGCCTGGCGGCTTTGTGGCCAGCCGGCTGGCAAACCGTGTCAGGTTCCACCGCCTGCTGCCGTTCCGCTAGACTGCCTGTGCCACCCAGTGGCCTGATAGCATATTGTGAAAAAGCACATAAAGTCCTGGATACAGGTATGAGCTATGAAATGCTGCTGCTGCTTTTAATTCACATCTAGACCTACGGAACACGAATACGTACTTCAGATGATCGCTGTTCTGCTGGGAATCCCCGTTTGGAAGCGTTCCTGCAGAGGACAGCTAAATGTCAACTTGTATCACTAAACACTACATTCAACAGGGAGAATGCACATGTTTTTTCCACTACATCTGTTTTGTTCCCAGTTTCTTCCAGTTTTAAACACCCACGTTGCAAAAAATATTACTTAAAAATAAACTACGTTCATATATACTATTTACTGCTGAAAACAAGTGTCTACAAATGTGATTTCATTTACAGAAGAACTCGTATCAGAAACAAGGCTCTACATTTTAATAGCCTAAAAGCACAAACAGGAATATGATGATAAAAAATATAGAGACCTATTCTCTGCTGTATGATTGCAGAGGAAAAAAATATTCTTTACAGGCTTATGAAATGAGTAGAGACATGTAAGGCCATAAATTCACTTGCGACCACATGATGGATGTTAATGAAAGACACCCTGCTTGGCTGTGATGGCCTAATGGTTAGGAAAGCAGACTTGTAAACAAAAGATTGTGGGTTTGAATCCCTGACCAGCAAGGTACCCTGAGTGAGGTATCACCCCAAGCACTGCTCCCCAGGCTGTATTAGCTGCCATGTAACATATGGGTTAAATGCAGAGGACACGTTTGCCTGTTGGGCACTGTGTGTCGTGACTTGTCAACAACGACTTCACCTTAGCTTCATCTACCTTCTAGCAAAACGTTAATTCAGGGGGGCTGTTTTTATTTTTTTTCTCCTTGTGGCTTGGTGCATTGATGTAAGCATATGTCTGCAAGAGGCCTTCTCCACCCTGTGAGAACACACGGCTGTATTTAGGCATCGCTTCTATGTTACACTCTGACATTCCTATATGCTGCTTTTTGCAAACACTCTGAAAATGGCTGCATGCTTCTGAGCCTGACTTGTGTGTACCCCAGCAGCCACGTTAATCTGGACTAATTAAGCCGGATGATCAATTCTGAGGTGAGAGGAAAAAAGTATTCTTTGTGGACACTGATGCAATATTAATTCTGAGCCATATTAATTCTTGCAGGGGAAAAAAGTGTTTTATTAAACATTTAGATCAGTTATGGTACAACAAAAGGGCAGATTGAGAATGAACTGGCAATCTAAATAATTTAAGAACATCACTAAAAGAAGTGCAAGATTAGTCCAATTATTAACTGGTTTTATTTTATAGCATGCAACAAAAAAAAAAGCATACCATGGCATTGTGATGTGTCAAGCCTTGGCCACACAGCACTCTCCTGGCAAGCCCACATAAAAATCCTGCCTAGAGAATGCAAGAACGACGTACTCACCAATGTCGTTTGTGTCCACAGAAGAAAAAACTTCAGGATCGACCTGCATCCCATCAAGGCAGACGCACAAGTCCCCAACAATGTCTATCTGGTCTTTGTCGGTGCTGAGCTGTAAAGTCTGCACAACCTCAGAGACTGAAAAAAGAAGCAAAGAAAACAAAACTCTCACATTCGGTACAAGACTATCCAAAGCTTTTTTTTTTAATCTTATTTGGAAATAAAGATGAAAAAAAGATTACTAAAAAGTTAAAATATGCACTCAAATAAATGCTTAAAAGCTTCTGTTAGGGAATGCCAGTTTGTCTGAAATTATAAATAAATAACATTCTCTAAGCTCTTTGAGGTACTGACTGGGCTCTAAAGCTGGACTGAAGGGTTGCATGGTTTGAGTCACATGGCCAAAGGGACATGTTGTGAAATTCTGAATGGACTCTTTGTATTGATAAAGTAAGCCTGTTTGTTTCCTTTATGGTTGTCGTGGTGACAGAAGAATGAGTCATGATGCGGCCCATAATCAACAAAACCATCAC
This sequence comes from Mormyrus proboscirostris, assembly GCA_026779585.1. Lineage (NCBI taxonomy): Eukaryota > Metazoa > Chordata > Actinopteri > Osteoglossiformes > Mormyridae > Mormyrus > Mormyrus proboscirostris. The sequence goes on along the minus strand of JAODKF010000120.1, from coordinate 32,092 downwards.
TCAAAAGATTTAGAGACAGACATAGAATTCCTATGTTCATGACAAAAACAAAACAATGATCACAAGATTAATATAAAAAAAAATGTATACCACAATTAACGGTCATAAGTTTAATAATTACAATGTAACTATAATGCAATAATTAGATGGCAAAAACAGAAGACTTACTTTTCATGTTGTTTGATTTCAGGGTCTCACTGACTTCTAGCGTGGCCATTCCTAACAAGACATCTGCTTTCAGAGTTTGGTGACTCCACACCCTGAACACTAATTTGCTGAATGGAGTGACAATTCTGTGTGGGGGGAAAACAATTACCAGACTTTTAGCTGTTAGAGATACAGGACAGTTTGTGAGAAACACTGGAGAGCTTTACCAGTTCTTCAGAAGAAACTCATACAGTAAACATGTCTGGTAAGAGAAGAGCAGGCCCAATGTACTCACACTGTGATTGGCTGCTTCCATTTCGGACTGCTGGTGTTGTTGCATTTCTCGGTCTTCTTTGATTGGCCGTCGACGGCGACTTCCACATATGGACTGGGCCCAAACCAGTTCTTTTTGTTTTCTTTCAGCTTTGCTGATAACACTGGTTGTTCAAAAGGTGACATAAGTGTAAGAACGTTTACAGAAACATAAATTACTCTGAAGCAATTCAAGTGACATTTCTGAGTGAATGGGCCTCGTGGAACCAGGTTCAGCATGTCTGAGGGAGCCAGGACCTGCCATTAAGCACTGGGCGACCTGCCGCTCCTTAACGCTCAAGTCTAGGGGCCAAAATTATGAGGGAGGTGCTAAAAATGAGCAACGTGAGAAATGTCACTCCAGCGCCTTGGGCAACGTATGAGCCTGCCCACCCCCCCCGACGCACCAATGATCTGAAGCTGAGCTTTCATGATGCAGCCGTTCACGGGGCCCGACTTGGCTGAGCTGTAGGCCATGTCAGGGAACGACCTGCAGCAGGTGAGGAAAAAACAAGTGAGCTCACAAGAGGAGTAAGACTGCAGGAGGACGGCTGCAGTCTTTCCATCATGGTTGGTACAAATTCAACATTAGACTTTGAGATATTCTGCTAGAATGACATGAATAAGGGTGCAGGATTTTATTCAACCCTACTAATTATGGAAGCGCAGAAACTGTTAAATTAGTTCATTTAATTAGGTGTTCCAATTTTGTTGTTAATTGAATAAAAAAATAAAACCATGAATACATCAATGCCACGGTTAAAAATACCCAGGGTCATCTATCTGACAGCTGCCTGTGACATTTTTACAGAAGCTAAAATGTAAACAAGGCAAAAAAAAAACATCCCCAAAGACAAGCGCACTTTGCATACTATCTATAATCTAAGGCAGTGTTTCCCAACCCTGTCCTCGGGAAACCCCCAACAGTCCACGTTTTTGCTCCCTCCCAGTGCCCAGCCAATGAGAAACACCGAATACCTGGTACAGGTGCGCTGAGAGATGAGAGGAAGCAAAAGCGTGGGTTCCTCGAGGACTGGGTTGGGAAACACTGATCTAAGGGGTGTGGAGGAGGTGAGAGCACTCATTGGGTCTGGGTTCATTAATGGAAGGAACGAAAAAAGAAAATTAACCCCTTACTGTTATGACTGTTGTACATTATTTCAAATTAATATTTCATGATTTTTTATTGTACCCTGTAAATAAAAATGAAAGGAAAAAAAATCATGGGTTTTATCTAAATATCAGCATCTAAAAAGTGTTCCCTATATTCCAAAAGTTTGAGACTAAGTTCTGGGGATTCTAAAGGCACATTCACGGGGAAGTGAAAATAAGAGGTGACGAGGGAGTCTTTCGGAAAGGTATTGGGCTAAACAAAGATTTAGTTCAGTATCTACAGCAATGTTCCATGCAGACATGGTGGAGGCACTGGGTCTATGAATAACCACATTAAACTGAAACACAAGCATGGAGGTAGCCTAGCTGAAGAAGTGATCGCCACTGTGAGCGCCCAAGCCCAAGCCCAAGCTCCCCCTTTGGTCAATGTTCGATGCAAAGACCTGAGAAAATAACCTCAATCAAATGAGCCAGAGAAACTTATTATTATTATTATTATTATTATTATTAATAATAATAATAATAAAAATTGGTTGAAATAAGCTGAGCTGAAAGCTACAAAGTGCAAAAACTCACTTTAAAAAAACTATATCCAGGTCAATAAAACTGTTTAAATAAATTCAGTTTCTCTTAAACTAGGCCATGCCCACCCATCACGCCTACTTTAGAAGCATTCTTTGTGATAATTTGTGCAGGCTTTTGGCCATGGTTGTGTAAATCTAATTAAACAAGATTTTTTTTTTGTAATGAGCTGACTCCTATTGGGTGTAATACACATGGTCATTGACCTCTAAGCAATCCTCCACCTGTAACAGTAATGCTGAAATTATAGCCCCTACAGAAACTATAAATCATCACTTCTATCACAACAAAATCACCGATAACTCCCACCCTCAGAATGATTCAATGTGTTCTTTGATTTAGCAAATATGTGACCCAGACAATAGAACTTATTCAATATTGTAATTCTCTCTAAATAAAAAATAAATTTTACTGTCTCGTGGCACTGCCAGGAGTCCCCACTAGCAGCACATCTAACCATATTAAAATCATTTAATACAACCGGTCCAAAGGCCCATGATGACATCTGCAAGAAGTCAATGCACCAACTTTTCCTAGCTTATCTGAGAGCCTGGCAAACGGGAAAATCTTCCTCCTTATGCAAAACTTTTTTTTGTCAAAGGCTGTTGATAGCTACGTGCACGTGCACACGCAATTATGGCTCAAATCCTCCAGACCATAATTGTCCTACAACTTTTATTAGCAATTACCATTAGTTATACAACAATAATAGTAAAATATACATTCATTCACAACAGACGTACAAACATTTGAAGATCAGCATCATTCGCTTACTCTATAAATTCAACACATGGTACTTTTCTTTATAATTAAAAACAAAAAGTTGATCAAAGTTACCTTAAGTTGTCTACACTTCTCAAGAAAAACAACATAGAATAGACACCGAGCAACAATATTTAGCAACAAAAAAAAAACAATTTGTGGTAAGAGCTACTGATATGGGAGAAGTGACCCTAGCAGGAAATGACCTAACTCTCAGGCGTGTTCTGTAATTCACAACCTAGCATTTAATTCAGTGAACAAAATATCCAGTATCACACAGTATCACACTATTACACTGTGGCCTTTAAAAATACATCCAGGCTGTTGATGAATACACATCAGTAGCAACATAATTACAGTCTAATAAATTACTACAGCAGAACCCAACTAAAACACTGTGGCCAGATGGACAAAATAATATGTCTATCAGAAAGATACATTTCGTTTGTCAGGAGGTGTTTTTAACTGCTCATTGCTAGAACTGCCTGCATGTTTCATTCTCCTACCATACTTAAGGAACTCCAATCGCAAATTACGATATTTCTAGGGCTAGCCGATATCATATCGATATTATATTGCGCATGTGCAATAATCACCAGGGTTTCAGATGACAGACGAAGCATTTGGCTGGACGCCAGCTTTTCCGTGCTATACGGACATTTATTGGCTCCCATAATTTGGTAAGAAGATTAGTAGTATGGCTTAAATATTAAAGAGATGCGTTCTATGATAACCAAAAATTAGTCATTTGTATAAACTTAATGTTTCTTAAATTCGATTAGCGGAGCACACCACATAATACTGTTTTGGTATACTACGGTTTGGTATACCAATATGCACTGATGTCCCGGTGAAGAAGAGCAGCCACGACAATAGTTTAAAAGAGGAGATCTTGTGGATAAACAAAGTAAGAATATACCGTAAAAATTTGATATAGGCTACCGCAAAGGCCTAGCTTTAGCAATGTTATACTTTTTCCTACGCTTTTCAAATAAATTGTCCACTCCCCCTTCCTCCTCACTAAGGCCCCCCTTGTGGGCCTTGACCCCTGGTTGAAAATCACTGGTCTAAAGTACAATCCTTTTTACATTCAGAGTACCAAAAAACAATTGTGTGGGACTAAATATATCATTTCTCAGCTGTGGAGATAGTGATGAAATTGCCCATTTAGAGATTATGGTTAAGCAGATGCAGCATACTAGTTTTTTTTTTTTTTGTAGAATTTGGTGATCAGTTGTCATTATTGACACACCACAGCACACAGTGCACAACGACGAAATGTATCATCTGCATTTAATATGTGACATCATGATATAGCAGGGGGCAGCTAATTCAGCGCCCGGGGACCAGTGCTTGGGGGGCGGTACCTTGCTCAGATTACCTCAGTGGTACTTTACTGGTCGGGGATTCGAACCAGAAATCTTTCAGCTACCTATCTAACCTGAATTTTTGTAAGCCAAATACGAATAATATATTTATTTATTTCTGTTTGTTTAGTAGAGTAATGTAAAATTAGGAAATAGTTAACATAGTAACAATATAAATACTCCACCCCCTCCTTTGAGGAAATTCAATCATTTGTAATTTTGTATCATGGATGACACTGTCGGTTTACTAAGGCTTTTTGAAACCAAACCAAACATTAAAGCACCCAGTATATGAAGGATCTGAAGCATCAGCTACACCTGTATGTAAAGAATATACATACATAAATTGCATTCACAATTAAATATGTATTTCACTTTTTCAAAAATACTGCCAAAAAAAATAAACTGTTCACTGACTGACTCAGACTTTACAAATCTAAGCTTCAGAAATAATGCCCACACTCTTTGATGGCTGCACCAAAATAAGCAATGACTATTTTCATTTGCTTTGGTGTAGGCGTCCTCTACAACCTTCCCCTGCCACAATTTCGGTTAATAATTCATCACCGAGTCTAAAATGAAACAGCCTGGCAGGAAGCATCCAGGGCTTTTTGCTCTGTTAAATGACTCATAGGCCTGACTGCTGTAGGCCACAAGAGTTCCTCATTTCTGCTGATCCTGGCAAAATAAAAATGCCCCGGGAAGGAAAAAAATAAAACAATTACGCATCTGAAAATCTTAAATACTGTCAGTGCTGTTTAAATGTGCCTTCTGAATTTAAATGTTCTACAGAGAGTTTGACAACAGAAAACATTTATTTAGCAGATGCTTTTATACTAAACAATATACAAGTGTGGCAAATATCACATTAAAAAGTAAACACCGTGGAAAATTAATAAAGCATCTACGTTATTTTCTTCTGGAACTACAAACCCATTTCAGCGTCTTCATTGCAATACTACATTTGGTTGTATTTCACTTAAAGATATAATTTAGATTGTGTCTGGTATGTAAATGACTCAGTACAACTTCTATTTCATGCTAAGTATTACAGCCTAAACACTCATAGACCAGAACTGCGATGCCCGAAGCAAAACGCTGACTTTGTTGTTTCACTTTGTAGAACATTAAATACGTTATACAAATGCACTTATTATGAGTGCGTTGCAACTTCAAAACAATTACAAAAGTTTAGTTTGTCATTTTTCAGAATAAGTTTTAGATTTTGCAGTGTGTCTTATTTCTTTAGTAAACATCTCAGAAATTCAAATAATTTGGACTAGTAGTAGATTACTTTGAGCTATTGGAACACAACCGCAGCAGGAGAAACAAACCCTCACATCTCACTTCTGCGGGCCATTTCCACAGACTGAATAGTTCAGCTTCGTTTCAACCAGGAAATCTTGACTAAACCAACAATAACAACAGCAGCAGCAGCAACATTCCCAAATAACAAGGTAGGCACTCCAGCCACTCAGGTAGCGACGCTGTCTAACTGGGTCAGTAACCCGGCTTTGCTAAATATTTAGCGAGCCACTTTTGCTAACTCTGTGCCAACGTGTTCATTTAATGTGCTTGTAACAGTGCCAAGAGGAGACGCGAGGCTCCCTAAAGAGACCACCTGTAATTAACCTGTTAATCGACATTTACCAGGCGCTTATTCCCTGGGCCGCAGCGAACTTCACCTACCCAGGTGGTTTGCTGATAAATCTGACAGGAATCAAGCTACCAGACTAGCTAACGACACCCAGCTAGGCGGCTAAACGGAAGACGTAGGCAAATGCCGACATGCATGACAGGCCCTCGCTTTTTAAAATCGGCCTACCCAGATCCTGCGAGGCAGAGCTTATCGCGGTACGTCCTCTTGGCCCCCCGCCCCTGGTAACTATTTCAGCGGTTGTTAGTTTCTGCGTAAGCTAGCGGCTCACTTCAGGGGAGAAACGACCGCCATCTTCGCGACCTTGTCACGTGATCAGCGAAAGGCTAGCCTTCCACGCCACGGCAAATAGCGCGAGAGTTGGGATACCGAAATACGCGGTGCAAACCCTTGACTAACATACTGTAATAGTTTCACATAAGGATAGGTACAGGCAGGCCCAAGGGGAGTTAATATCGATATTCTGAAATTCTTTGTTCTGTGTAGAAACGAGGTGGTCGTGCTAAAATATTAAACAATTGGTTAACACTACTGTTTCTCAGCACTCTTTCTTACAATGCAAGAAGTTCCAGAACGAAATGGTTATACTTTAAAATAGCATTTACTTAAATTATTTAAAGATAATCTTTATTGTCATTGTCATTTGAACAACGAAATTGAAAATGCAATTCGACTCAATTTGAGGCATAAAAATATATATTATAGAAATAATATATATTAAAATATATACATATTGCACTGAATATTGCACTGAATTACAAATTGCACTGAATACTGCATTGACTTTACATATTGCACTGATTATGCAGACTGCACTGATGAAATATAAAAATAACCGTTCTGTTTTGCATTTAAAGCCATGATTGCTTTGGGATAAAAACTGTTTTATCAGGCAATTTGTCCTGGATTTCATGGCACTGTGTCTTTTGTCTGATGTCAAAAGCTGAAACAGTGACCGGGATGTGATGAATCATGTGAAATGTCTATAGCTTTTTTATTATTATTTCCATCGTCTTTTGCACGCTAAAATACTTTACGTTTTTCGTAAGTGTTCCCATTCCGTGCTATTTACAAGTGTATAAAATTGCGTATTGAACAGCAACAAAATACATCACTTTATCTGTCTGCGTGTACGTGATTAGTAAGCTCATATAGAATGTTAACGATTCCTTCTGAGTTCAATTAAATAATATAAAATACCTGACAGTAAGTAATTGTTTTCCTTGATTCACCGTTTTTATACGTGGCTGCATTATTGTGTGCTATGATGAATCAACGTTTTTTGGTTGTTTTTTAGTAATGGCAGTCTAATCAAATATATCAAACGCGCAGCATTTAAAACTCAATAACATACGCAGAAATCGAATCTCTGAGGAAGGGCCAATAATAATACATATTTCATCATTTCAACGCAAGTTCCACATCGCAGGAGCGCATTTTACCCAACATTACCCAATTCAAGGCTGTATTCGGTAGGTGGCGGTATAGCTTTTCCAACAATCTAACGAGATGTGAATCAGTCTACATACAAATCTTTACATACTTTGTATGCATTATTTTACTTTCTCGTGCGTTGAACAACAATAAGGCAGTAGTATCCAACATTTTCTTTTACAGTGAGACCTACTTTTACAAAGAAAATAATCTGGACGTGGTTGTCGCGATATGATACTATGAATATAAAGGATCGACCAGATGGCGACCATTGCATATGAAATGAATGAAAACGTTTCAAATCGCTTCAAAAATATTAAATGCAATAGCTATTCAGCATTATAAATAAATATTGGAATTATGGAGATAAATATAAATAAAATGTTGAAGTTAATTCAAACTTCAGTTATGGAACGATGTTTTAATTCCGTGACAGGCATTAATGTCTGCAAAGGATGGACACTGAAACCACGGAACAATTTTTAAAATCACCCCATAGATCGACAAGCAGTCATCCTAGCACTTGGCAATGCTTGAATATATCTCACGCTGTTTGATGTTTATAAGAGAACGAAAACATTTTCTCTCTTTAAAAAACAGTATATAGCAAGCTGAATACCATTTAAACACATGAGAAGGACTGTAAATTAAAATTGCATAACGTTTTCTATGCGAAATCAGCAGTCATTGCAGAACATCCATATCCAAGTACTACCATTTTGTAAATACTTACGGTAATCTGAACAATTATTAAATTAAACATCAACGAAAAGTCAAAAATATACCACTGGATCAGAATTTTAATTTTGTGACCTTGCTATTGCGATCACCATATTTATATCGTCCAATCCCTTAAAGGAAATACTTAATGAACTTTTTACATTAAGTATCTCCGTATATCTCCTTATATCCTTCTATCTTTTTTTTTTTTTTTACTTTCTTTACTTCCGTTATGCTTTCTTTCTTTGAAGTTTTTTTTAAGTAGTGACTTTAAAAAGTAACTAAGGTATGTAACATGCTTAAGGAACTCCTTAAGTCTAATGTAACTTCCAAGACTAATGTATCTTCCAAAGTGCACAAATATTTTTCATAGATTTGTTAATTGGTAAGGGTAGGATGGACACGGAAGCACTAGCTCTGAAATACACCTCTTGGTACTACTTGGACACATCATCAGTGATGAA
>JAODKF010000120.1:0-23424 GCA_026779585.1 Mormyrus proboscirostris | reverse complement strand
TCCAAGCCCTGTACTGGTACCCTTGCCGCACTCTGCCATCTGTTTTCTGTGGCTGCAGAGTTCAGAAGTGGTGCAGCTGATGCCTCTGCACGTCAGACTAAGACCTTCCCCCTCTTGTGGGGTGGGTGGGGTGGACTGGGGGTGTCGGATCGGAAGCTTCGGGGAGGCCTCTTACCTTCCAGCTGGAAGCAGAGTGGGACTGGGATCTTGGATCACTGCATACACAGCTGCAGGGTAACCCCCCACCCCCCCAGCAAAACCAGAATGTGGTTTAAACAGTGAGCCCCTGTTCTGCCTTTAATGTTTACCAGATATATTTGCGGTGAGATTCCAGTAAATATACAGATGAAGTGTTAACAGTCAGCTGCTCTCATTAAGTAATCAACCCAGACACTGAGGTCAAAGGTGAACTAAAATCAAGTTAATATATCAGAAACCAAGTGAGCCCCAGCGGTTTGCTTTACCTTTCAGATGAATATAACGTTAGTTTACAGACATTTTCTTGGCCAGACTTGTAATCTGTTAAGTAATCCCCTTGTAACCAGAATGCTACCAGGCATTCTGATATTGCTGGTAGGCAGATACACCCGCAGAAAACATTAAGAGGCCACATTTTTAATCAAATATGCATTTTTAAATCCTGGTTTAATCATGGTTCTGCAGACAGAAGGCTATGCTGAGCAGCAGGTTACTTCCAGGTTAAAAATTTCTACAACAGCAGTATACAGGGATAAGGTGAAGCAGGAGACAATGGGAACGACCAGAAACCAGCCAGCTAGCCATTCTAATGCCAGAGACGGCTTAACTTAACTTGTCTCTCATGAATCACAGATGACATCAAGTGACCTTCAAAAGGAATGGGAAGCATTAAGTGCAGGTGTGAAGTGCACTGCTAGGACAGTTTGTATCAGGTTCCTAGAAGCAGGACTGAAGTCCCATAAAGCAAAACAGAAGCTCTTCATTAATGAGAAGCAGGGAAGAACCAGGCTGCAGTTTGCAAAAAAACGTGAGTGAAACAAAAAATTGTGCTGCGGTCTCATTTTTCCCCATTGCTGTATTTAAGTATGTTAAGTCCTAGATGTGATCTTAACACTGTAGATTGTACAGAACATCCATCTATACAATACCTATTTGATCTATGCAAGGTGACAGGGGTACAGGGCCTGTGGGCACAAGACAGAATAATCCAAGATGGGGTGCCAACCCATTACAGGGCACACACACCCGAGCACCCTGGGGAAACCCCACAACAGCATTGGCGAACATGCAAAATCTCCCCACATGGGGCCGTGGCAGACGCATAAACGTTGGTCTTAGAAGTGCGAGACAACAATGCTGACCTCTGTGCCACCCCTGTACAGGATGTTTTCATCAAAACTCTTTGCTGTTGTAGTATGCCCAAAAAATGCAATCCACAACACTATGGCGACCGTCCTGCATTGTTCTCTGTCAAACTTTTGCCTCACAACCAAAAACACAACTGTCCTATGAAAATATCATAGTCACCTAGTGATGCCAAACTACCCATCATAGCACCAAGCAGTGGTTGCCAACTGGTCGATCACAATCGAGAAGTCGGTCTCCAAGACATTCCTAACCGTCCTGTCACTGTTACGCATTCCGCTCCCCCCACCCTTGCAAAATATATTGAGGAGGACCTCCCCCAAGTCAGCAAAATATATTGGTAGGTTCCCATATTATTTTCTGTGTAAGAGTAAGTCTTACTGTAAAAATGCTTATTTTTGAGGTTACAAACTTTGAGAAATTGATTATTCTTCATTGTGAATTAGAAAAAAAGAGATATCTTACTTAGTTAACTGTAACACCTGTGGAAAATAAATTAGTCTACCTAGAGTGGCAATACCATTGTCAGTTTAATCAGAGTACCAGAGTATTACATTCACCAAACAGATTGAGATAATTCTTCTTATTGCTGTGATTTTGTCGGTTAAAATACCATCTGTGCTGAGCGTGCACGGCGTTATGTAAACAGCCGTATTGCTTATGTGTTGCCAGGGAAGGAGTCGATCTTGACATAATGACCAGCTGAGAAAAATCAATTAAAGTAAGCTATTTTACCCATATATAATTAAGATCGTCTCAGGGCAACAGTCAATATTTTCTTTAGCTACGTTTTAGGGACATTCTGCAATATGTGGTGTGAAATCTGTCTTGACGGGAGGGAATTAAGCGAAAATAAAGATGTGTTTACAAGCAGGCCTAATTAAATAAATGATAGAGATGGAAATTTGCCCATAACACTTTCCCTAGTTGAAAAAATGACAGTTGGATTTTCTTTCTTTTTTTCTTATTGGTCTGGCAGTGCTAGTCCCTGTTGATTGCATTGGCTGTTGGACATTTTTTTAAGAAGAATGCATATATTTAATAAGAGTATTTTAGACAGGCAGTCTGATGTTCTGTATAAATAAAACAAGCCAAATTCCACAGAATGGATATTGAGTGTGAATTTCAAAACTTTGCTCACGTGTTTCCTAGAGCCATATAAGAAATGAAGTAAATCCTTTTTGATAGATGTAGCCAACTTGTTAGCTGAGTGACAGTTAACAGTCGCATTAAACCCAGCTATCTAACATAAACATTGTTTTTTTTCTGTTGTGATATCCAGACATGTAGGTAATGGGTAAAAAAAAAAAAAATCTGCATTGGATGACGGTGTAACTCATATTATCCAGATCAGTTTATAGGCTACAGAGGAGGCCAAAGCAAACAGATGGTAATCAAATCTGCGCAGAACTGAATACAGAATAAAGGTAATTAGTCTACCATATGGTACGACGTATCTGGCCAGTCTTAACTTTCATAATTCTCTGGAATTTATCCGGTGTCTTGAAAGTGGCCTGAACATTTTTTTCCCATTTTCCTTTTGTTTTCGGAGCCAGCGTTTGTAAGCTTAAAGAGTGTCAGTTGCCTGGCCGGCTCTTTCTCAATGCAGCTCACGGCTCCACCCATTGGCTCTCCAAGGTTCAGCCAAACAGTCGGATTAATCACCAAAGAAATATTCTACTCTGTCTATGCTTTGCACTGCACCTACATTTGGGGAGTGTGCCTTTTTTTTACGTAATGGAACACTGGTGCAGGCACTTGAATTGACATCTACAGATGCATGTCAGACTGACGTATTGCAGTGACGCCAAAATTTGATTAATTAGGTTGATTATTAGTTAGAATGTCTGTTATAATACTCTCTTTGCAGCCTCAGATAGGGTGCATAAAATGTGGTCCAAACCACTGGATACAGCAAATCAGTTAAAAACCATGGAGTGATCAAATAGATATACTCAGAGACAAGGTAAGGTCTGTCCCTGTCAAGACATATTCACGTATGAAGTCTGGACATTGTCCTTTCACAGGTGGCACAACCAGAGAACGCATTCACACCTTCAAGAAATTCTCTGGTAGGTTGGACATGGAGGGGTGGCATTTGAGTAGAGCACGCGGGGGCAGGGCATGACAGACGTTCCCAAATCCCGTTCTCTCACTAGTTAATCCATGCTAGTTGGGCTCTTCTTTATATAAATGACCATTTTCTTTGCCCTTTGATGTTTATATTGTTCCTATTTTGCACCAATCGCATGATAGAAACATCATCAACACGCCCACTTATTTGCGGTGAATTCTCCAGCCATTTCCCTCCTTCATTCACTCATGAGGGTCATTTGGAGTTACCCAGACTTTGTACTGGGGAACTGGCAGGGTAAAGTTCATTTAATGTCCAGTACAACAGATAAATACACGCATACAGACCCTCTGGGGAATGTCTAGAAAGGTTCAGTGTAGCAGTAGATGTCAGAAAGGGGCTTCAAAGAGCTAGCCGATTACTTATTTAGTGTAAGATATAATACATTTTAAACTTGAATTATTCTTGCAAAGGTGCTGAATGTGAGAACCTGGCTTGCATTGTTTTTTTTTGTTCTCCTAAGCGACAGAAAACGTGCCACATGCCATAGAAATGAAGTCATCAGCTCGATGAAGCAGACAAGCAGCATACCAAGAGGCTGAAATTACGCAGTTTCATCCTGCAAACTGTGACATGAACATTTATGACGCAAAGGGCCATATATTTGGTTTTATAACAATAGTATAGGACAGAGCGTAACAAAACAGTGTTGTTTCTTTGACCATAATTATAGACAGCGTGATTATTCTCGACCTTCAACCTCCTCCGTTTGCATGTTCGTCTATGTTACGGCTCGCGTGAGGCAACGCTGCTGGTGACACGGCTCTCCAGTATCTGAGCGTTGATGCCACACGGTCATTTTACATTTCTTTAAGTTCTCCAATTGTGGATTGATAACTAGGACAAAGAATGTTCAAAAGGAGTGAAATACATCTTACAGTACTTCATCGCTCCATTTCTTCTGACCAACTTCATTTGTCACCATGCGTAACATCTGACCCAACAGTGAGTCATCCATTAAACTAATAAATCAGATTATTTTACTTTGAATGGACTGAATGGAATAGCAGCTTCATACATCACTAAATTTCTTACCTTTTATATTCTGCAATCTACCAGCTTTAGACTACTGCATGTTCCAAAGGTGAAACATCGTGATGAGGCACCTTCTAGCTATTCTACTCCAATACGACGGAACACACTGCCAGAAGACATTAGAGAAGCTGAGTCGCTTAAAACTTAAATAAAAAGCTATTACAACACATATTTTTAAATTGGCTTTTTGCTCAGTTTATAGTGTTTTTTTATATTTCGCTTTATTTTATTTTCTTGTTCTCTTTTATAATCATTTGCTTGTGTTCTTTTACTACCGGTGGGACCTTTTATGTTTTTATTCTGTTTTGTTCTATGTTTTATGTATTGTATTTTACTTTGCTTATTTATTTTGCTAAATTTATTTCCTTATTTATTTATTGGGTCCTATTCCTTCTCTTTGCACTTTCTTGGACCTGTGCCTTAGTTGCGTATTTTGTACAGGTTTTCCATCTTTGTTTCTTATTTTGATCTCATATGTCAAGCACTTTGAGTGCTATATAAATAAAGATTATTGTTATTTTTTTATTATCATACATAAATATAAATTCTCCGCGTTGAAAGTGGAGTTTGCATGTTCTCCTCGTGTCATCACGGGGTTTCCTCTGGGTTCTCCAGTTTCCCCCCACAGTCCAAACCATACTGAGATGAATCGGAGATGCCAGATTGTCTGCTGGTGTGCCTGTATGTGTGAATGGTGGGCGTGCTCTGTGATTGGGTTGGCGCCTCATCCTGGGGTTTTCACTGCCTTGCGCCCAGAGCTCCTGATCCCCACTACCCTGATAGGACAAGTGTGTATAAAAAAAATTGACCGATGGATGGATATAAATTGTATTGATTGATGTTGGGAACAGAAGTTCTGGAAAAAAAATCGTATTATGAAGGTGAGTGACAAAATTGGACAAAACGTGTTCCAGATTTTTGCTATATTGAAAACAAATTTATTTATTGCTTCATAAAGATATTTTTATAACCAGTGTCATAGCCATTTTACTTGTCTTGGTGGTTTTATGCATGAGTAATTCAGCCACTTTTGACTGACAATTCAAAGCAGACATCATGTGAGCTATTGTAATTCAAAGCTGTTCACTAAATATGAGTAGTTTAGAAATAGATGGGAAGGGAGGAATTTAAATGGACTTTTACAACAAATCTGAACTTTTAGGTTTGAGGGAAAAAAAGTAGGATGAACTGTTTTCATGGAAGAAAGTATCTGCTTCAGTATTTAAGATTTAAGCACTGAAGCCTCCCGGCTCCCTGGACCTATCAGGCGAACGTCTGGCGTCTTGTAACTCGTGGTGTGACCTGTGCAGAATGAGATTAGAGAGTTGAGTGGCCATCTGAACTAATTAGCTAATTAGGCGGGAGGTCTGAGAAAATGTACCAATGAAACCAGATGGAGAGTAGAGAGAAAAATGGCCATGTTGGATTCAGATGCCGAATCCCCTCGCAGAAACAGACTGCAGCCATTTCCTCCTGAGGATTTTAAATTCTGAGGATCTGTTCCCCAGGCATCCTGGGAAATGACAACCAGTGATCTCTCTAACAGTTTCGGAAGCTAAAAACAATTCTGAAAATGAATTCCTAAACAATAATCATTGCCTAGATACCGTTCCCTCAAAGTACCTTAGTAATGTGTTATTATGGTTATTCATAGTGGTTCTTTGGGGTGATGGTTAAGCCTAAGTGCTCCGTTATTAGCAATGGGACCCAAATTGGACTTTTCATTTCCAGCACCTTAGGGAAATTGGTCTGGTGTTCCGCTGTTTGTTACCCTCTATTAGGTACCGCAGCTAAAAATTGAAAATGGGACCAAATTAAATTAAATTTAATAAATCGGGACGTTTTATTCGGTAATGCTTTACATGAACTCTACCTTCATAAAGCCTTTATAATGCTTTCATAGAACATTCAGTTTGCCTTCATACTGGATTCATCGGACATTCGTAAGCAGCATACAATCATACCTTAACAACTTTAATATACATTAATAGCAAACATTATACGATCCGAAAAGTGTGGTTTTTGTAAGAAATAATGGCAAGGTATAGGTCGGCAAAAAGGTTAAGAAATTTCCTTGAAAAAATTGATAAATGTGACGTCTACATTTATCTCTTCTTGCAAATCAGGTTATTCCATGATACTTTTACTTGTTTCAGCCTGTATCACACGCACACATTCCTGGCAAGCATCCAGATTTAGTTTTTTTTTAATTCTCATACGTCTTTGTGACTTCAAGTGGAATGTGTGTTTCTTTTGTTCGGTATTTTTTATTTCTGTAATATTGAAATCAGCATTGAACTGGCTGTTTGAAATACTAAATGCTGTTTGGTTTGCTTTGTTTTTTCTTTCCATAGGTCCCTGTTTTTAGGCAAATTTCTTTTCTTGATCAAAGGCGCACGTTTTTTTAAGTAATGATTATGTCGTAAGACTTTAACCTCTTTTGTAATCTTACCTTTCAGTGTAGAAGTAGATTGAAGTTTGTATGAAGCCCGATTCCAGTGAATTCATTTGTCATGTTGCGGTGACAAGTGAATCATGAATAGCTTTCTCAATGCAACATAGCAATACAATCATTGCACTGTACAAATTAAGGAAATTAGGCTGGATGGAAAGAGGGTTGTCACACTTAGCTTTGATTTTAGCAAATGAAGCTCAGGTTAGTCCTTGCACACTCTTTTGCAGTCAGTAATGACTCAAAGGCAGACCCAAGCTCCACCAAGGACCCCTAATGACCAAGCGTACCTGGAGAATGATGTCATTTTGGGCCACAGTCCTTTTCAAAGAATTATTACTGTCTAGCCATCATAAGCTAATTAGTACTTTTGCTATAAGAACTGATGTACTTCAACTATATATCCTGCAACAACTAGTTCTCAATATTCTTGTAAAGTCGTGGCCAAAAGTTTTGAGAATGACACAAGTATTGGTTTTCACAAAGTTTGCTGCTTCAGTGTTTGTAAATCTCTTTGCCAGATGTTTCTATGATACGATATGGTATGACAGTGTCAAAGGCTTTTATTGACAATTACATTAAGTTCATGCAAAGAGTCAATATTTGCAGTGTTGGCCTCTGCAATTCACCCTGGCTGCTGTCAATCCACTTCTGGGCCAATTCCTGACTGATGGCTGCCCATTCTTGCATAATCAGTGCTTGGAGTTTCTCAGAATTTGTGGGTTTTCGTTTGTCCACCCACCTCTTGAGGATTGACCACAAGTTCTCAATGGGATTTTCCTGGTCATGGACTCAAAATGTCGATATTTTGTTCATTGAGCCACTTAGTTATCACTTTTGCCTTATGGCACGGTTCTCTATCATGCTGGAAAAGGCATTTCTCACCCCCAAACTGTTCTTGGATGGTTGGGGAGAATTTGCTCTCAGGGAATGTTTTGGTGCCATTCTTTATTCATGCCTGTGTTCTTAGGCAAAATTGTGAGTGAGCCCACTCCATTGGCGGAGAAGCATCTTTAGGAGACGGTCTTGGCACTTGCTGGGCTTTCTTGGGTGCCCTGAAGCCTCCTTCACAACAACTGAACTGCTCTCCTTGAAGTTCTTGATGATCCAATAAATGGTTGATTTAGGTGCAATCTTACTAGCAGCAATATGATCCGATGGGGAAGATGGTGGCGCAGGAGGTAGTGCTAGCGTTCGGCAACCGGAGGGTTGCAGGTTTGAGCCCTGAATTCTCCTGACCCCATCAAAGTGTCCTTGAGCAAGACACTGAACCCCTAATTGCTTCCGGTGAGCGGGTTGGCACCTTGCATGGCAGCCTCTGCCACCGGTGGATGGGTGAATGTGAGGCATGTGTTGTAAAGCGCCTTGAGAAAAAGCGCTATATAAATACAAGCCATTTACCTTGTAAATATCCTTGCCTGTGAAGCACTTTTTGTGCAAAGCAGTGTTGACTGCACCTGTTTCCTTGCAGGTAGCCATGGTTAACAGAGGAAGAACAATGATTTCAAACGCCACCCTCCTTTTAAAGCATCCAGTCTGCGATTCTAACTCGATCAGCATGACAGAGTGATCTCCAGCATTGTCCTGGTCAAACACTCTCACCTGTGTTAATGAGAGAATCACGGAAATGATGTCGGCAGGTACTTTTGTGGCAAGCCTGAAATGCAGTGGAAATTGGTTTTTGGGATTAAGTTCATTTTCATGGTAAAAAGGGATTTTGCAACTAATTGCAATTCATCTGACCACTCTTCATAACATTCTGGAGTATATGCAAATTGCCATCATAAAAACTCAGGCAGCAGACTTTGTGAAAATTAATATTTGTGTAATTTTCAAAACTTTTGGCCATGACTATATAACATATGAAAAGATGACACAAAAGGCTAAGGCCGTCCTCTTTAGGTCGCCCTCTTTACTGTGCTTCTAATCCATGTTAAGGTTTAACATCTGCACAGATGAGCTACAGTGCTCACAGAATGTCTTTGGACACTTGCTTGATTCTGTAATAATGTTGCAAATTCATTGGTTTCATAACACTGACTCAGTTCTGTTCTTGTCACTTTGCTATTAATTGCAATTGTAGTCATTGGCTCCCAATGGATACTAAACACAGATGTTATTGCAAAGGTGCTGCTAATTAATAAGCACCCAGTAAGACTGCTTGTCAGTGATACCTTTCCTCGGAACAGCTCTTTTAGAACTATAATTTGGGTGTCAGTTTAATCCTAATTGAAATGAATGTTGTACTTAAAACTACTGGTTGTTTCTAATGTGATATATATTTTTGTAAACAAAGGCATAAAGTAAAGATTTTTATAAAACAAATAAATTTGCAGTACTTTTACTGAATTAAGCTAGTGCTCCAAGACTATGTGAGCACTGTAAATGCTTGAAGTAAAAATAGATGCAATTATTTATGAACTTTGGTGAAGTTCCTCAAATTTGCCCCTTTGGATTCTGTTTTCTCACCACCTGGGGGAGCACCTGAGCTTGGAAAAAGCTACAAACCCAAGGCTGGCACTTCACAACCTTAACATCTTTCACAATTGGGAAGTCATTATATCTGCATGACTGTGGTTATTCCCCAGAATAAATTTACCCAGGGGAGGATTTTTAAATACAGTACAAACACAGTTTTCTGATTCTTTAATATTAATTGTCAAATTACAATCAGGAGGTATTCTTCAGTTTTTTTTCATGTAATTTTATAAAGAAATCGGGTGGCTATGACTGTTGATGTATAGCATGCACGTTTTTTTCTGTTGCTTAGGGTCATTGTACTTTGCTGTAAAGCTTTTCATTCTGCTTGGAACAGTAGACCTGTCTGGATTTTTAGTTTTCCGCTTCTCAGTAGCCAAAGGTACAGATGGGACTTTAACACAAACTCATCTGTCTCTTTTTAGTTCCCTTTGAATGATTCCATAAAGTGTCAGGTTTTCTCGTTACCCTTGTCACTCTCTGTACTCTGGGCAGAGGTACGCTGATTTAAATATATCACCACCTGCTTCTGCTCCACTTGCACAATAGGGTATTCATGTTGAACCTTCCAGTGGACTAAACCAGCAGGCCTTCTGAGATGACAGGGATTTGGGGGTGTAAACTTAAGGAGCCAGGTCTTTTAAGGAGCCAGGTCTTCAGGTATTTTATGTACTTACTCTTAAGAATTCTGTAAGCATTGGCGTAAGTTGAAGACGAAGATGATGTATCCCAAAGAGCACAGCAGTTTATAAACATGCTGGTTGATAATGCAATTCAATTACATGAGAAGCAGTAATCAGTTTGTTTGAAATAAACTAAAAGCTGTTTTATCTCCACGGGCGCCATTAGTCAGTCATGGGGTGTATTTAATGCAGTTTATTGTTATAGATGCTAATCGTCAATAAAAGTGGTAAATCTGGGAGAAAATCTAGATTGCTCAATGGGAGATGTTGAAACTGAAGATAAAACAGTGTGGAGGAGAGGCACTACAGTAGCTAAACAGGAAGGACGTGAAGGTCATGCTGTTTGGACACAGTGGAACCACAATGGGCACCTGGGGGCAAATCCAGAAATGGAGCAGGAAAGCTGAGGTTCTCACAGTGGACCGACCTGCTGGCTGCTCACAGACCGTCTGCACCTTCAATCAACATACAGCATCATTTCCCGTGTTCTTCGTTAAACCAGAACCACATGGGCTCTCCAGTGACCTGTGTTAGAAGCAGGAAGCAGTGTTACTAGACAGATACATCTCCCCTAGTGAGAGATATAACGAGAGTCCTGCCATTAGTAGTAAGTCTGACCTTGAAAGGCTTTCTGTTCTACCACGTAAAATAACTGCTCAGTTGCTACTTCACAATTTGTAGCTCTTAAGTGTCTCTCCTTCGAGACTCAACCGCACACTCTGCTGTATATCAGCAGACAGCGGGTCAAGAAGATCAGGAATTTGAGAAGCTTCCTGATGCGGAACAAAGGAAGGAATGATCGTACCCTACAGAGGAGCCCTTGTCTAGCTCCTACCATCCATCCATCCATCCATCCATTTTCTGAAACGGCTTGTTCTATTCAGGGTCGTGGGGAGGACGGCGCCTATCCCAGAGGCTATGGGTGCAAGGCAGGGATCAACCTGGCAATCCTTACCTAATGCATTCTCCAACACCTGCTTGGGTATGACAAACACAACTTTAAATGGGTCACATAATCCTTGCTGCATATGACCATCTCCGCGCAACTTGTTGCCTATGTAGCTGAAATTTAAAAACCATAAAATTCACAATACCCTTAGGTGGGGCTGTTTTGTGTTTTAACTTGCCATGAGGGGCCAGTATAACAGAATTGTAATTAGAATTGCAGAAAGCTGGCTACATGTATCAATATCTGTACAATCTATGAGTGATAAACGACAGCGGAGTTTAATACATGGAGCGTGACGTTTCCTCTGCAAAGCTTTTTCTAGGCTGTCTATATTACTTCCCTTCTTGTTACCCCCATCTAAACAGAGCAAAATAGCTGGAACTCATTACACATCGTCCTTTTATGTTTTCTGTGCTGGGCGAAAGGGTCCCTAAGCGTTGATTAGCAGAATGCGTGTTTTTCCCGTTCCCAAGCGTTAAGCTGGAAGCTCTGGAGTGAGGATGCAGGACTCGTTTATCGATATTCCCCTGGCTGCTCTCAGATTTAAGGTCGACGTTCCGTAGCTTAAGTTAAACGGTGATCGTCGAAACTCATGCTAATACTCCTTAATCGCCATTGTTTTGATTTTCATCTGTTAAACGTGTGGCCACCCAGTCATCAAGCTCAGGAGTGTTATTTTTAGGGGGGGGGGGGGTTACAAAGCTCGTCATTTTAATAATTTAGGTGAAAATGATTTCTGAGACTAAACCTAGACTGAGGAACGGTAAGGCGATTCTCCACTCGGCAGGCCAGCCTGGAGTGATAAATGGAATACCCTATAATACACGGCTGATCTTCTTAACAGAGGCTGTTACCTAGCGTGCCCTAAATTATTCACGTTTCCCAGTAATTGAATTTGCATTTGTCGGTTTTTATTGAGTCGCCCGAGTTAAGCGCCTTACCTTTCTTGAGAATAAGCGAGCTCTGTGCTTCTGCTTGTCTTCCAGCCAGCTTCCGATGCATGTGCCCTCATTATGTAACACTTCTGCTGTAGGAGCTACGCCATGACCTGCTGCTGTCGTAAGCTTCAGTTCACTTGTAGCGGTCTCTCTAAACTTTAGGAGGCCAGGCCACCGGCTGTTTTCGCTTTCTGGAAATGTCTTTTCCATACAACTTTCACTTCTCTAAGAAATGTTGTTTCTTTTCCTCGCCCACAGTGCTGGTGTGAAGCTGGCAAGCTCATAGTTCCAGAGTGTCCTTCAAGTCTCGGGGGCAGATGTTGGCTTTGAAGTGGGACTTCCAGAGGAAACTGGAAAGATGTTGCTGATGCCACATCTTGCCAGGGTGACGGTGTATGGTACGTTTCTCTAGTGTGTGCCAAGAAGCATTCAAGCTGTGCCAGCAGCCTCGAAGCACTCAGCCAATTTTGCATGTGTTTATATATATATATATATATATATATATATACACTCTTTTGGTTTTAATCTTGTACCCAAAGAATCTGCAATACATTTAAGTGTAGTTCTTATGTTAATATATTACCTAAAGCAAGCCTCACTTATCTATGAACATTGCTTCAGGCGGAATTCTTTGAAAAGTACATCAGCAGTCATTGAGACTTGAACCAGCAGCCTTCACGTTATTTTTTCATCCTTAACCACTGCCTGATGCCTCAACCAGTGATATTCAATCCTGAGACACTGATAGACAGATGGGGATTGGATAAAGTCATAAATATATTACAAATTAACAAAACAATCCAGCAAACGTCAGCATGTCCGGGAATTGTCTTTCGGTGCAAGTTTTGCATTCTGCGTTTATGAACCCATATTTTAGGCGCATAAATCCTGTCTAGCATTTTTGCAGGACCTGCAAAGAGGTTGTCTATTGACCAGAAGGAAACAACCGATAAATGCTGCTCCGTAAAAGGACTCTTGGCAATGCCGCGCTTGGGTCCACAGGGTGGATCTGTGAAGCGTATGTGCAAGGAAGTTCACCGCTTCCCTGCCGGCTGGCAATAACACTCTCTCCGTGATGAGAAGATGTCTCCTCTCCTGTCACCACTCTGTTTGCTCTCATGTCGCTTCTGCAGAATAGCCTTCCTGGTCGACTGACTAACCTGCAGCGCAAAAAAAAAAAAAAAAAAAATTAAAATACAGAATGCAAATTTTGTCATGTAGAACAACAGCCAAATTTTAAGAATGGCTATTGCAAATAAATTGATTTCACATGTACATAATATTATTTATGTATTTATGTTCTGCTGGAAATGGATAATTGGTCTCTCGCAAGACAGACGACGGCTGAAAAATAAATCGTTAATGGAGTTTTGCCGGAACAAGCTGTTTAGTTTATCCTGGTAGCTTGAAATTTTCTCCACGAATTTCAGCCATCTGTCTTTCATGTGTCCTAATGGGATTAATGCAGGCATTTAAAATTATTTTTTTGTACTTTGTTTACTGTACAGAAGCAGGGGGGGATTTTTTTTTCTAAAACCAACAAAAAGCTTCTTCTCAAATTTGAGATTATAAGTGTAAAAGACGTTCATCACCACAGCTTAAACATTTCAGAGAGCTGCTTCAGGTTATACGCTGTCGAGCAACAGCAGGACTGTGACAGCTTTATGACATCAGTGGACGAACAGTTTGCCTCTCCTGCACGACCTGCAGTGACCTCTACTGTATGTGTCTTTCCAGCACTGCATTATGGAAGCAGTGGACAGCTCACAGTTCATTTGCACCTGCTTGCTTCCACGTGGAAGTAGCACAACAGGACCCTAATACCCCCAGGAGCTGAAGCCAGCCTCCATTTGGCTTTCTTGTGAAAAGTGCCTATACACGTTTGTCTTTAGTCCATAAATATATCCATCTATTAATTCTCACTTTGCTTTTCCTGGTGAGAGTTGTGGTTACAATGTAGCCGGAGGGAATATAACCTATATTTGCACATTATGTTGACTGGGAATCTTAAAGTGAAAGGAAAACCACTTTAATTGTCTGTCACGTCTGAGTAAATAATACATGGACCAAAGAATTGGTAGGTAAGGTCAGGGCTTTGTTCCCAGGTCGCTTTTGGAGCATCATTAACAATGCAGTGATGAACAATCTCAAAAATAAACCTTACAAGTAATGCAGTGTAAACCAATTAAACCCAATAAAATCCTGAATTATAACCATGTTTATTTACAGAAAAGGTTATATGTGAGTTTAAAACCAGACAAGACTACATGACTTTATGCACCGAAAAACACTAATCTAACCTAATCAAAATTGTTTCAACCAGCTAAGGTATTAACTAACTGGACTGAATAAGTTATAAAAACTGCTGATGTTTTAGGTCTCATTTTACCTCCACAGCTCAAAGCCCATGTGACACTTTTAAAAACATGCTTATAAAAGCACGTACACTGCACTGCAAATCACATAAGGTGCTGTAAAGGGGGGGTTGTTTCCAAGGGCCCCCTGAATTACAGGGACCCTAAAAAATGTAGGAACATAATTGGATTGGTCTGAGTTGGGGGCCCAATATTATATCTTTCATGGGGCCCGAAATATCTAGTGGCACCTATGCACAAATCTCATAGCTTTGATGCCCCTCCCCCACCCCCCCCCCCCGCAAAATGTATCAATGTGATAATTCACCGATTTCACTGAGGCTAGATCGGCATGTATGGTAATACGCAATAGCCTTAAATTCAGACTTTACCTTGAAATGTAGGGAGAAATAAGAACCAAACCGATTGTTCTCCCCAAAAACATCGTTAATGCTGCGATGAAGATTAAGCTTAATGGAGCACAGGTTTCCCATATATCGTCGTGCTTTTCGGGGAAAGAACGAGCGCTTTATACACCTATTGGTTGGGGAACGATTAATACCAGAGACGTGCACCAGGGTCAAATCAGCAGCAGATTGCTAGTTTCTGGGTGATTAGTATTTGAATACAGGCCTGCCATGCATTTGGAGAAAGGGAAACCTCGTTCCTTGCACACGTTCTAGGGTCCTTGAGGACCTGGAGCAGTCACAAGAGCGAAGCCATAGCCATCTGGCATGCAATCAATACTAATTGGCTCATCTCCTGAAAATGCAAGAAAAATACATGTTTAAAAGAAACTTTAAGAAGTCCCTGACAGCTTGCACAGGTGAATGGTGCATAACTATCAATGCAGCCATAGAGGGGGACTGAGGCAGGAAAAGATTCAAAGATTTCGGCATTTATGGCCGTTCTTGGTGTTTTCAAATGTGTAACCAGCATTTCATGAATTTGGTGAAAGCAGTGAGTCGTCAAAAAAGAGTGGAACCTCCTTAAACATCACACCTGTGAGTCCAGGCATCTCCATGTGTACACATCTCTGGACACGGACAGTTCAGCATTGTGTAAATATTTTGAAAACTCATAATATATCCTTCTGCTGGAAATGGATAACTGGTCTCTCGCAAGACAGACCAAATATATGGGATCCTTAACTAAAGAAACTGGGGGGACATGTCCCCTCAATATTTAATTTAGCTTCATTCACCGCCCCCCCCCCCCCCAATAAATAGATCTGTACATTTAAATTGCTGAAGTATACTGACCATTGTGAGTGGAAGGTGCGTTGTGAGTTCTAGGATTCCAGGATTTTACCATGGCAGAAGCGCTGTTGGTATAAAATACCCCACAAATGAGCTTGAATGGCCTCCTCGCGTTTGTAAATCTCTTATGTTCTCAGAAAGTACTAATCAGGATCACTGATGCGGGGAAACCAGCTCAGTGCTCCTCAGGCTCTGCGTCAAGGGGGTGGGGTGACAAAAAGTCCCTCCAACCTTCAAATAATCTGCTGGAATAATTAGTCAAAAAATTATATCTGTGAAAAGTTTATGAAGTATTTGTCAATCATGTAAAAGCTTGTTATTTTTAATCTTCCAAATTTTCCTTGATATAGTGGTCAAAAATAATTGGACTTTTATTGCCTATAATACAAAAAATACTCTTCTAAGTGCCAGTCAAACAAACTTGCGATGTTTCCAAAATCAAATGCCGTACAACAGCAAAAAAGCAGCAGCAACATACTTAGTGTTGGAGCACATTTTTGTGAAATATGCCTAAGGCGTAGGAGTAGTAGTAGAAAACGGATTTTTCTGTGCCGGGTATGGGCGGAAGTGCCAGGTCTTGTGATGGGTACTATGGCACCTGGCACAAACTGAGGCAGCCTGCGTAGCACCCGGTACAAACTGAAACAGCCTGCATGGCACCCGACACAAGCTGAAATGGCCTGCATGGCACCCAGCACACACCGAGGGGGCCTGCACAATGCTCAGCACAAATTGAGGCGGCCTGCATGGCACCTGGCACAAGCTGAGGCGGCCTGCATAGCACCCAGCACAGGCCAAGGGGGCCTGCACAATGCTCAGCACAAACTGAGGTGGCCTGCACAGTAAAGGTGACCTGCACGGCACCTGGCACAAGCTGAGGCGGCCTGCATAGTAAAGGCGGCCTGCATGGCACCCGGCACAAACCGAGACGGCCTGCATGGCACCCAACACAAACTGAAATGGCCTGCATGGCACCCGACACAAACTGAGACGGCCTGCATGGCACCTGACACAAACTGAAACGGCCTGCATGGCACCCGACACAAACTGAAACGGCCTGCATGGCACCTGACACAAGCTGAGGCACCTGGCATGAACTGATGAGCCTCCAGACCAAAATTCCAAGCCAATATGAATATGACATCACAACCCAATGTACAGAACGATAATTTAATTTTCATACATTTCTTCTGTATTTCATCATTGCCTTTCTTATTTAGAATTAGGTGATCAGTGGTAATTGTTGACACACCTCAGCACAGTGCCCACCATCAAAATGTGTCCTCTGCATTTAACCCGTATGTAACGTAGCAGGGGGCAGCTAATTCAGTGCCCGGGGAGCAGTACCTTGATCAGGGCACCCTAGCAGTCAGGGATTCAAGCCTGCAGTCTTTCAATTACAAGTACACTTCCCTAACTATTAAGCCCCCACTGCTCATAGACTGTAGGATAAAACCCACCTAAACACAATTACAAAAGTATTTCCAATTTCTCCATCGCTTCCTCGTGTGACTTGAGGAATGCCTCTGGTGGCCATATAGCACAGGCCAAATTAATCTTGGGTCTTCATTATTTCATTATGTGCGAGCCTAATCTTTTGCTTGGCTGCACTGCCATCTACAGTCTGGAAGAGTTACTGCAGCCCTGGCAACTTTTCTCCCACACCACACCTCCAGCTCTCTGCCAGAAATGGATATTTACCTCACCAACCAAATTAAGATAAGATTCAAATTAATCATAATTGTTATATTTGGCTCCAGATCCACAATAACACAAAGCAAAACCATAAAAGGTATTAAAGCTATGCTGGTATGAATCTTTTTAAGGATGGTTTCAGAGGTATAAAGTAACGACTTAAAAGCAAATGGACACAGCCAGTATTGTGTTGGTGGTGACATAATGGCCACAACAAACAGTAATTCTATATATTTGCTTTCATATTTTATATCCAAAAATAAATCATATAGAAGAGACATTCTATATTTTTTTATTTTATTTAACAGTGAAATAAACAAAACCAAATGTACAATATCCTCCTGAGATCAATAAAATTGTGAAAAATACAAAAAAAAACAAAAGTAACTTTAAAGTGGTACCGTTTTAAAAATAAAATTTCTGGCCTGGTGCTTTCAACAGTTAGCATGGCCAGTTGTGTTATACATCATTCCCATGTCATATTCCCGGCAGTGAGCATTTTTGTGCACAACTGAACATAACTTCACATAATATCAACAAAAGGTAACTGTGTTTCTGTATTTCTGATGTGTGTGGCAACATGCAGGTACAGAAAATATACCAGGATATTTTGTTGGCATAAACTTACTTTGTATACCTGAATATAGTAATCTCTGAAGCATAATAATATTAAGCATTAGGGTACTTGTGTCCAGTTAATCTCCGGCGTGATCACTGATTTAAAAACAAACACAGAATATGGGGAAACCAAAGATGCTCTTTGAGGACATACGATATGAATGACAGTTAAATGCAGATTAGCATTTTGAAAGATAAGTACAGAATCTGTATCATTTTCAGTGGAATATTCATGGTCAATATAGATGCAATTATAAGGCCAGCATCAGGTTTATTTAATTTTCTCAGCAATATATACACACGATAAAGCTGATATGTGGAATATGCAGTGACCGTACCAGGGGGAAATCCTGATGGAAGTTCTTAACGTTACAGCTTCAGATGTGGAAGGATTTTTACGTGAAAATTCAAACCCACAAGACAAACCTTGTGTCGTTATCAGTCCTGTGTTTCAGTCTGCCCGGAATCTAGATTTTTTTTTTTCACGGACGAGATAGAGAGACACCGACGCATCCATGTGTCCAACAGAGGATGGAGAGTCCCTCTTCCTCGTCTTGAGAGGGATCACAGTCTTTTTTTTAAAACTGGATTTTCAGAATCCTGGATCCAGAACCCATTTAAGCTCCTTTTGACCACAATGCTGAATGTCCTTGTTGGTTTAGCTCCTGTTGGATGTCGAGACTTGAATTAGTGTCCATTGGTCTCAGGAGCAGGAACAGGTGTTGGAGTAGAGGACCTGGAAGTGACCGGAACCTTCTCTGCGCCAGGGCTGGGCGCGGGGGCACTGTCAGCCTTCCCGGTTGCCCTGGCAGCTGCGGCAGAGTGGGCCTTGGGCTGGGCCTGCAGACCTGGGCTGCAGATCAGGTGGTGTCTCTCCCAGTCCTTGTGCTGGCAGAAGGAACCGCAGTAGCGCGCCGCGTTGCAGCCACTGCACGTCTCGCTGGCCTTGCGCCCACAGTTCCAGCAACACTGCAAAGTGAAACCCAACAGACTGTCGTCGCAATGCATTTCCCTGGCGGAGTTACGCAGCCCTGTTGTCTGCAAGCTTTAGGTGAATAACTCACAGAGATAACCCATGCCTCTGTCCCTTCTGAACGTGTGTGTAGAGTATTCTGCTACTGTGACATTATTTGTTGTGGTTCTTGCCATCTTAAAAACAAGGATTGACATAACTGGTACGCATTCACCTTTATAAGCAATACGTGCGTGTATTTTATGTATGACAGGAAATTACCATGCATTTTAAGTTTTATACAACGCATTCACTCTGTTACACCAATCGATTGCCAATCCCTGCTTATAGATGCATGTCAGTAGGAATTTTGTTGGACTCATGTACAAATGTTAATTAAACTTCCCCCAAATCCTTGAAGCCTTGAGATCAAACTGAGGAGACACGAAGACGAGCATCATTTTGCTGTCTGACCCCCATTTTTATGAAACACAAGCCTGGGAGCAGGACCAGAATGGGGGGGGGGGGGGTTGGAGCTAAGCTTATGTAAAAAAATTGGCGACTTGAGTCTCAGCAGAATAAGCATCTCTCTGTTGGGCACTTGAGCAAAGGTCTTTAGCCCCCCCTGAAACCCAGAAATGCTACGGGGGGGGTGAGGTGAATGGCCCGACTCTCAGCCGTGTGTGTGTGTGTGTGTGTGTGTGTGTGTTTGCACAATGGGACATGTGAAAAGCATTGAAATATTTTCAAAATATATATATTCAAATATTTCAGCATTTGTGCAAATGGCAAATAAAGCGCCATATCATCATCTCCGCATGTCTGGACAAGGGACAGTCTATTGACGGTTTATCAGCAGCTTAAGTTTTCCTTTGGTTTACTGACACCAAAGATTGGTCCTCGTGCGGTACGTGGGTCACAGATCCCTTTCTAGACTGGTTGTTCCTCTGGGAGACTCCCCCTGTGTGTGACTGTGTGGGCGTGGGTGTGTATGATGGTCACCTCGCTGGAGTCCTCCTGCTCGTTGATGACCTGGAAGGCGTCTTCAGTGGCCTTCCTCTTGGCCTCGGCCAGGGTCTTCTCCATCTTGGCCCTCTCTGCGGCGATCATCTCGAAGGCTTTCTGCTCGGCCTCAGCCACGGCCTTCTGGACCTCGTCCATTGCCTGCCGCTTCACTTCATTGACAGCCTCCTCTGTGGTGCGGGGGGGGGGGGGGGGGGAATGCTGTCAAAGTCCTGCCTTAGTTCAGAGAAACGCACCCCCCCCTCCCCTGCGGTACTACAGGTTCACAGGAGGTCACTCATTATACAGCATCGTGCATCACGTCAACCACCAACAAATGTTTGGAAAACTAATTATTAACCTTCACTTTCAGACAAAACTGCTACATATTGAAATTTTATTATTTTATTAAAATCGCTGTACAGATTTACAGATTAGATGGCAAAATATATGCCAGACTTGTGTGTGTGTCTGGATTAGGTTGTCTCCCCACAAAGTAATAAAAACCAGTCTTTCTTGACATTGTAGGAACCATTTCTCAGGTCCCCACAAAGACTTGTGAATTTTCCCCACAGAAATGACTGGAGAGATATAATTACAAACAATTACAACAATGAGAACAATTACAAACCAGTGCGTATGTGTGTGGGTTGGGGCTAAAATGTTTCAGTGCTGCACAAGTGTCACATGATACTTTATTAATTGTCAGTATCACATCTGACTTATACACGATAATTGTGAGGTTTTCTACAATTAGAAATGATTAGATCAAAATCTGTCCAAAACTGAACAGATCGTGTCTGAGTGTGAGCACAGTTTCGGGGGAAGCCCGAATGGGTTAAGGTGACACGTGACAGAGTTCCTCGCGGAAACAGCTCTCTGGACAGGGTCACAGGGTCGCTACCGCCGTCCTGCCTCAGCTCCCACTTATCCATCTAAAGCCTTTTTAGAGCTATGGCTCAACCCCTGGCGACCAGATGACTGATCTCAGATCAGACAGACTGGCCCTCGAGAGAGCAGGAGGCAGCCTGGAAGCTTCCGATGGCCCCTCCAACCCCCCCACCCCCACCAAAATCTTACCAGCTTTCCTCCAAATCTCGTCCGGCACATACGCAGAGCCAACCCTCAGCACAAAGTCCCTCTGGCTTTCTGTTGGGGCAGAAGAAACGGCATTTTTAGGAGGCCCCGCAGTCGTGGGCGGGTGGCACGTGACGGGCGCCGCGGACGAGGCCCGCTTGGACAGGGGAGCCTGGCAGATGGCTTGGAGCTGGGGAGCGGGGCTTGTTTTGCGAGACGACAGCTCTGCCTTCTGTCCTGAGCTGGATCGGACCCACTGGCACCTGCTGCAACCATGTACCATGAGCGAAGCTCCAGCCGCTCTGCTGTGCCAGTACCGCCCGCGCTCCCCTGGGGGGGAGGGGGGGGGGCTCAATGCCTCCATGCTGCACACTGAATTCCCACAACATGGTTACAGCGGAACTAGCTAAGGGTGATGTCACGCTTTAAGATTCCTTATAGTTTATCTTCGATTTGGGGGAAATGTGATGATACTTTCTACCGTAAAGCGCAGCAGGAAAAACACTGCGGCCGTTAGCTTAAGCCCCGAAAACCTCTTCATGTAACATGGAAAAAACACAACACTCCTCCACCTTGAATAATTTTTTTCTCCCAAAGAATATTTCACTAATTCCTGCCTTAAATGGCCAGGAGAGAAAATGTGGGTAATTTTGGTACCTTGAACGCAAAGGATAAGATTCTATCCTGTCAGTAATAGGTTTTACATGATTTTAGTCAGTTTAAATTCTACCAGCCGTTTGCACCTGTGCCGTTAATACCGTTCCTGCTTATTTGTTCTGCCGCTGGTGCTTAGCCCGGCTGAGCGGTGTCCCTCCCGACCACGGGCTCTCACCAGCCTGTCCTCCATCGCCCAGCCGCGGGCTCTGGGCTTTGGGGAGGCTGGACCCGCTCTTCCCGGCCTCCTCCTGCTCGCTGGAGCGCCTCCGCCAGTAATGCAGCTCCTGCCGGTCGGCCTCCTGACAGCGCCGGAGCACGCTGACCGAACGCCGCGTCTTCTCCACCATGTCCACGATGCAGTTCAGCACCTGCGTGGGGGGAGCGCAGAGCATCAGGAGCCCAGAACACAGACACCCACGCGCAACCGACCTGATCCCATTCAGTATCACTTTATGAGGTGTAAAGTTTATGGATGAATATTTTTCATTTTTCATTTCCTATTCAGATCATTATGAATTTGCAATTGTGCTTATAAACTTTACTGCTGTATGCAAACACATTTGCCCCTTGGATCAATAAAGTACATCTTAAATGACTATGTAGGGCATATTGTTAAATATTATAATCATTTATATATGTATATACAGTATTTACAAGGCATTTGTTTAGGATGTTAGCTGCAGTATATAAATAATTTCTTTAGCATTCTTCTTTGGCTTCCCGATTCATGCACAAACAAAGGATCATGTTTTCTTCATGTCCCTGCAGTTTGTGTTGGACGCAGCCAACGAAATCGGCTCTTACGTGATCGAGGTGCCTCCACTCATCTGCCCACTCTCTCTCTGTCAGCCTGTGGTCCACGGGCTCCTCGCGGAAGGCTCCGTTGGTGCCTGATTAAAAACACACACACACAGTTCATATAGTCCCATCATTGCGGGGAATGTCCATTCCTATGGGAACAGCCCTAAACCCAACATGAGGACCTTAACCCCTGCCCAGCCCTGACCTTAACACACATTGGTTACATAAGTAACCAAACAAAATACAAGGGCTATTTTTGCTTTTTTTATTACATTCACTGTTTCTTTTTTAAACTGAGGATTATATTTTAAGATTGAGGTTCATATAGCAGGGACCTGAACAATTTTCCCAGGAGCTAAAAAAGTAACAAGTCTGACAGTACTGAGTCGACATTTGGTCCCCACAATGTGCTAAATGCAAACCGGCACACGCACACACACCATAAAAATGGTGTGACTTCAGCCATCCTGTTCACACTCTCTAAGTGAGAAAATGGGGGTGAAATCCTTCATGGGTCACGTTTGGGAAAACGGTTCAGAGAACCGCCCCCTGAAACCAAAGGAAACTGAAATCGAAAGAAAAATTAAATCATTAATCTTTCTCCTTTTAGCCCGAATTCGCCATCTGGACTAAAACGGCGAGAAGTGGAACATCTCGAGTGACTTGAGTATATTGTTGTTTGAATTGCTGAAGGGTTCAGTGTAGATGAGGCTGATTAAAGGGACCCTCCTCTTAGGCCACACCTCATGCCTTCTGCGTTCCAGCTATCACTCAGCACTCTCTCCACTCCCCCCACATTAGGTGTGGTGAATAAGATTTTCCATTTCTGGGCACTGGAGCGCCTTGCTCTGCTGGCACGGAGACGTGCGGCTCTCCACATGGTGGCCTCGGAACAGCAGACCTCCATCAGGGCCCCACTCCAGAGGAGAAGGTCTGTGATGAGAAACAGACTCCTGGCACCAGGCTCCAGCTCACATCTGGGAGTCAGCTGTCAGC
>JAODKF010000119.1:1557288-1570003 GCA_026779585.1 Mormyrus proboscirostris | reverse complement strand
CACACACACACACACACACACACACAGACACACACACACACACAGACACACACACAGACACACACACAGACACACACACACACTGCTGTCAGCCGCTGGGACATGTGGCCTGTTACCATGTAGGTCAGGGGGCCGACTCAGCAGCCATTCTCACAGAGTACACCCCCCCCCGGTCTACGGCCCCCTTTCTCCCAGCACTATGGTAGGCTGGTGCATAAAACCACTACACTAAGACTTTGAAGTCCAACCCAAAAATGGCTGCCTACCCCAAAGGGGCAACATGGCAGAGTCAAAAAGAAAAAACACCAGTAGGTGGCAACACCGTGGCCTCTAACGACTGACCAGTAGGTGGCACTGCCACCTCCGCTACGCTACACCCCGCATCGCCACCACCGACGTGCGATCCACTGGGCGGCTGATTGCTGGATCAGAGCGGGTCCTCCAGCTTCCTCACGTGTAATAATCTAATTATAACAGGGACTCCCAGCCATCACCATGCATAAATCCCCAGTTCCGCGCTTTTCTAATTCCCAGGCTATATATATATATTCTTTTAGCCTTGGTCAGGTCACAGAGGGGGGAGAGCTCAGGGGGCCGGCAACAAAGCAAACTTTATCAGATCACGGCAATTCTGCATTCCAAGAATACTCAGCCCTCGGCAACCATATAGCTTGGCGAAGCAACAGTGGGAGGGGCGAGCTAAGCCGTCCCAGGGCGCCCGGTCAGGCTTGACAGGCAGCCCGTTATTAATACACAAATACCTAGAAACGGCAGCGCCGGCGGCATGTTTGCACAGAATATTTCATCAATGCCAAGGTGCCACTTGAAAGCCCCTTATTCACAGTGAGATTCATGCAAGCCTGACAATCCTGGAATGAAAAAAAACAGAAATACGCAGGAAAAAAAAAAGTGAACCTAAGAATGTTTTGCACGTGCAGCACTGACTGAAATGTGTCGGAAGGAATGCCTGAGAAGTCAGATTTTACAGTCAAAATAAAGATTAAACTACAAAGCGATCAGGTTGCTTTTTTAATTAATGTTTAATTAGATTATATGTATTAAATGACTGTACCGCACAAAGCAGTGCCTCATATTCTCTAAACGCCTCAAAGTCACGGCAAGGTCGAAGACCCTAATGCCCAAGGGACCGTGTCAAAATAATAAGTTTGAAAAACAATGAAACACTTACACAACCTTATAAAACATAAACAACAGCCTCAGAGCTGATTACAATTCACGACGCCATCATTTGGAACTTCCAGACTCTTTGATTCCTTTGCTCTGAGCGATAAGGAGGGGGCTCCAGTCACAGGGTATCCTCCCCTAAATTACACCAGAGGAGCCCGACTCACGTCTGCAGCACCCCCCACAGCAAAATCTCTGGGGCTCTGCAACATCCCATACATACAGGTAGGTTCATTCAGCACCTCACAATTGTCGCGCATTCACCCCGAGGAATTAATACCGCCACAGAGACCAAACGAAACCTAATCAGCCCGGTCCATAGCAACCAGTCCTGAATCTTCCTTATCTTGGCTTCCATTCGAATGCGTTTTTACCACAGATTAATATGGTCCTTTGAAATTCACAAAGGCACCCAATTCACCTAGCTTCAAAAAATTTAAATAAAGACACACAATCTCAAACTCCCAAAAGAACTATCAAGATTCCTATATAATAACACAAGGAGACATATTAATAAATTCTGACACTGCACTGCAACTGTACTAATTTCTTTACCTCCAAGTGATTGAACATAATTTCAAGAATCGCTCTGCTCTGCATTAAATCTTGCAAGCATGAACTACGACTCTGAACCCAACCGTTTTGTCCACTTAGCAGTACTTCATTGCACTAGACCCAGCGAAGGCAAGGCGCTCTGAGCCATCAGACCATCCACAGGGGTTACTGAGTAGCTCATAACCTTCACAGCTAATGTTTGTCCTCAATTCACAGGAGTTTGTTTAGCAGAAGCTAAACTATGCAGTCACATGTGTTTCCACTCTTTATCAGATAGGACAATCCCCCCCCACCCCTCCCACTAGCCCCCAGAAGGAAATGTTTCCATTCCAGCCCTCTCTCCCCCCCCCCTGCCTCGCGACTTCTCCGGGAATCCCAAAGAAGCTGGCAGCGGTGGGCCCGGGTGAGCCGAAAAACCAGTGACCTTGGCTAAGGACAAACCATGGGCAGGAGTTAAACCAGCGGTCACATTCGCAGACACGCTCTAAATGTGGCCACAGCGCCAGTGAGCCGTCACTGCAGACTACTGATTAACGCCGCTAACTACCAAAGGTCAAGCGGGTGTCAAATATTTGCCATGGTACATATCATTAAAAAGACCACATCTGGGGCCCAAAACACTGTAAACCATTTCTTTCTCTGGTTTCTAAGGTAACAGCAGCTGTTTTACATCTGCACACGCATGTGAACGCAGGCCACACAGGTGCAGTGCATGTGGCCTCCTGACCATGAAACGGTGAGAGATCCCTGCATCCCTGAGGCCACATTCGAGACACACTTGGAGTGTAAGGATGGACTTTATGTGGACAACGTGCTCTGGGACTGCTGAGGACAGCTGAAGATCACAGCGCCTCCTTACTAAAATGATATGCATTCCCTCAATCTGAATGTCTACCATTTCCTAAGACTGAAAAAACTACTTTCAAGCATCCAAAGTAGTCTGCAACAATAACAATATGCACTGTAGCTCATGACTATCAACTACATATATCAATAAAAGGTAGGCATGCATATATCAGAGCAGAATTCTGCACTTTTGAATTACATAAATACGTAAAACTATGCACAAAGTAATCTATTTTAAAGGTACAGACACGAAGGCGTCACTCCATTCTGCGCAACTACAACGTCTAGTTGTCAGAGACAAACTTGTTTCGGACACACAGCCAGGCCGGCAGATCGCTTTGATTCCGTTGTACCGTTGATCCCTTTTATTTGTTTGCAGCGGCATATCCCATTTGTTTCCCAGTAGCGGCAGATCCCCTTGGTTTCATCGCAGAGACGTCGGCTTTTCTTTTCAGGTTAAATAACGCAAACCATCTTTTTTATTTTTTGTTTTTAATTTTTACTGATCTATTTGTATTTCTTCGGAAAATTATGCTGCGTATATTCCAAACAGCAATTTAAATCACTGAGGCGTTATAATGAAAAACTGTTATTTTTATTTTATTTTGACAGATAAGATAAACAAGGGGGTTATGTAATGACAGGATACTAAATTTACTACAGTTACGTCCCCATGAATGATCATTTTAACGGAAAGCGTGGTTATCAGGAAGGAAAACTTTTTTGCTGCTTTATTTTTGACTTTCAGGCATTATAATACGGCGCCTATACACTTACCATAGCTCGGATCAGAAGTGAAGGGTAAACCGAGTGACCCTTTCTGCGCTTCGAGCGGATCAACTTTCGGCCACCGGCGGCGACCCGCGTCGGACTCCACGGCTCTTCGCCCGGCGCCACTCCGCCGCTACACTGTTGCGTTAACGGCGGACGCCGCTCTAATTCGGGCTTCACCGCCCTCTTTGTCGCTGTTTACCGTGGTTCCGGCGCCGGTGACCACGGAGCCCACAACAGCCGCTTCAAAGAGACCATTGCCCGGGACAACAAATCACCAGAAAAAACTGAATTAAAATAAAAGCAGTGCGACGCGACATGGGCGTCCGAACGATACTCGCAAAACTAGAAATAGCCCAAGTTCTAAGGTTAGGACGGCCGGTGTGGGACGCGAGTGCCCCGGCTGCTGCCGGTCCTTCCCCGCTCCCCGTCATCCACAGCCGGCGGTCCGTCACTCCTCACTTCTATGTAGCTCCCTTCAGGCCGGCCGGCCCCTTTCTGGCAGCGCTACAGCGCACTGGCCAATAGGCGAACGGAAAGCGCGCATCAATGGGGGAGCGCGTACGCGCTTACGGGTACGAGCGCGCCGCTCATGCGCTAACCTCCACTCCCTGGCCGCTCGCATAAGCCCTGCTCTGGACAAATGCTGTGCGGAGTCCCGGATTAGGTTGCATAGCCAGACCGTGCCATTATAGTTCCCGAAGATGTCTGGCTAAAGTGGAAATACGCTGTGTTTGTAATCAGTGTATACCAGCAGCACGACTGCGCGTGAGAGAGTGACATGATTTTCTGAAACAAATGCATTGTCACTGTGCAATGAACGGTTTAAGTACAGTGTATCCTCTAAAATAACACAGCTCAAAGAACCCTCAAAAATGAAGATCGTGCATTTTTAGCGCCTACACTAGAGGGCACAATAAAGCTTTTTAAAGGTTGTAAGGTTGGAAGTGCCCTTACCAGTACGAGGAAAACGCATGTGTATTGTGGAGATTACCACATGCGTTTATATGTACGTATATTTTCTCCTTACCTTTACTACCATAATACCAACAGGATGCATGGAAAAGTGCCAGTGGCCCACTTGGCACAGAGCTGGGATATATTAGCATACCCACTTCATTCAGTCACTATGGCACTTATTGGCGTGCCTGAATAAATGGAGTGTGCTCAGATACCAGGTTTTACGATGCGCTACATTGGCCTGGCCCCTGGATTGTGTGTCACACAGACCTTGACCTTCTGCGTTCAGAGCAATGTAGTGGGCGTGGCTTCGAGGCCGTTTGGAGTCCGCTGAGACAGCCCCCCCGGGGTCGGAGGTGAAGGTCTCTGTCTGGATTCCAGCTGCCATCTATAAGATGAAGGGCTGCTTCTTATCTAATCCCAAAGCCCTGCCCGCGGGGAAAACCAAACAGGAAATGACATCACACTAGCCAAGGAGGAGCCATTTGGCCGGGCATGCCAGTCATAGGTAGGGGTCTGGAGAGGCTGCCTGCACATACGCCAGAGCCAAGCACAGTCCAGGGGGCATGGCGGCCATGAGAGATGCGGAAGTGTAGCAGTAGGCTGACTGGCAGGATGGCACTATGAGTCATATATGAATGACACACTCAAGGCTGTTAGGGGGGAGACAGCAAGTTTGCACACACACTAAAGGTACAGTGGCAATATGTGGTTCAACAATCCAAACCTTTACTAATTTTGAAATAAATACACATGCTTTGGGTGGCTGCTGTCAAATTTTCCAGTTAATGAAATGCAAAGTCTGATATCAACACTTTGAAACATTCCTGAGATTTTACAGTCCATGTATCAGTACAAAGCTCGGTTTATATTCAGAATAATCGCTGTTTTATTTTATAATGACTTTTTTATGTCTTTGGTTCTACGTCATTATTTCTTGCAGTGTGGGTCAGATGGTCTCCTTCAGGTCCCCTTGGGTTTGCCAGGGTAGCAGTGATTGATGACTGTACAGGGCCAGATAACATTTTTATGGGGATGCAGTCACGTGATGCCGTTCGTCCAATGGGATGCGAGCGCTCTTCGCCGTCACCGTCAGCCGGAGGAGATGGCTTCGGGTTGCTGTGGAGTAGGGTGTTAGTGATGCCCCGGGGTAACCCATGCTTTGTGTCCAGGCCTAGCTGTGTGGAGGATACACACAGTGAACCCACACCATCATTGTTGCTAGTAAACATGTTACATGTAAATACATTTATAAAGGAATGTGTTTATATTTAAAGATCAACGGCTCTCACGTGCACCTAGAGGGCGCTCTGCAGTGTTGTACGAGGGCCAGGCGGCTGTATGGTCTTTGCTGTCCATTAGAGTTCCAGGAGAGGTCACTACAGAGCTCGTTAAAGGTGAAAGGGGGAAACCAGGCCCTGAAAAGGTGATCATAAGATTATGTCATCCTTTTCAAAGCATAGCAGTGTGACATTTTTTGTGTATTTCAACACATTGCCATTAGGGGGAGCCATGCTGAGGTGTTTGTCATGGGGGAGGTGGTAAGATTTCTGTATTTCACAGCTGTGTCCAGTGTGTGTCTTATACACTAACTTTGTCATATAGATACTTATAGATATTGGTACAACGTGTATACATGTATAATCTACATTGTTTGCATTATTAAGACTGTGCATGGAATGTGTTAGAGAAAATGAGAACTGGTTTGGTTTTTCCCAGTCTGCTCTTTAGTGGCAAACAGTTCAACTTCGTGGATTGCCTGACACCCCCACTGTCCCCTGCCAGTCTCTTCAGCTCAGTAAGTCAGCTGTGTGTGTGTGTGTGTATGTGTGGTGGGGGGGGGGGGTTAGTGCAAGCTCCTGCAGGCGCTGCTGTCACTGCTGATCAATGTGACATATAGAACATTTCAGAAAACTGCTCTACCCACAAGTACACTTGGGTCCACTGTGTTCTTCCTTGATCCTAGGCTTGACCATGCGGGCTGGTGTCCTATGCTCGGGGGGGTAGGCAGGGAGTGGGCCAGTGAGGGTCAGAAGTTCAGCACATTGGATTACCTCGTACCCCAGTGCTGAGGTTAATGTTTACCCAACAACCTGCAGGAGACACTGGTGACCTTCGGAGCAGCACACAGGTGGAAATATCTGAATAACCATGAGGGAAGGACATCACGGAGTAACGGCCATTTTGATGGGGGCGCTGGAAGTTGATCTGCATATTTTATGCTGGGGGGGTGAGATGTGCGTGCACGCAGTTCGGGGGTCAAGCTAAAGCCCTAACAGGGAATACACTGTACCAGCTCTGGGCCTTCGATACCAGCCTGCCGCTGGATTCCAAGGAATGCACTACAGTGTCCTGTGCAGCCAGTCCAATAGGGTACAGACATGGGTACTTGACCAAACACATGTGTTCCATTTATTCATCCATCCAACCATCCATCCATTTTCTGTTACCACTTGCCTATCCAGGGTCACGGAGGGTCCAGAACCTATTCTGGAGGCTAAGGGTGCAAGAAAGGGAACAACCCAGGATGGGGTGCCAACCCATCGCAGGGCACTACGTGTGTTCATATATATTAATTACATACTTAACGTCCATATTTACCTGCCAGAGCAAAGACTCAGTTTAATAGGGCAAACCAAAGGGTGGTTAATTTTCACACACACACGCACATGCACACACACATATAAAATTATGTACTGTACTATGCAAAAGTCTTAGGCAGTCAAGGAAAATGAACTTTAAATGATGTTTGTGTTGTTGTAAAACTATGTATGGTATTATGCCTGTCAAAGTGTGTGAGCTTAGACATTTCAAAACCTTTCCTAAAGTCACCAG
The DNA here is from genome assembly GCA_026779585.1 of Mormyrus proboscirostris. Classification (NCBI taxonomy): domain Eukaryota; kingdom Metazoa; phylum Chordata; class Actinopteri; order Osteoglossiformes; family Mormyridae; genus Mormyrus; species Mormyrus proboscirostris. Next base: position 1,562,851 of record JAODKF010000119.1, on the reverse strand, counting down.
GTACAGGCAGCAACCATCCAGTACACCCACATATTTTTTGACTGGACTGCTAGCATGCTGTGTCTGGCTAATCAATACCTCAATGAGTTGTTTAATTAATTGATTAATTGATTGAGCTGGTGGTAAAATGTAATAAATCCAAGGAATAGCTGAGGTGCCCCTGAGAAGAGGTTTGGGAGCTGAAACAACGTTCATCTAGCCATCCAGCAAGATATCAGCAAATTTTGGGGATTAGAAAAAAATCTTTTATTTTTATTGTGTTACTCTTAATTTGCCTATGCTATAATGTTAAATATGTTTTTTTTTCTGAGCAAATATATACTTGCTACCTAGATAAATAGCTTAAAAAACTTCCTTTGCCTAAAACTTTTGCACAGTCCTCAATCTCCCTCTGTGTGTGTGTGTGTGTGTGTGTGTGTACATAATGAGAATTTAGTGAACAATATGAATAACAGAGTATCTATTCATGCTGAAATGACGGATACCATATTACTGGTTCACAAGCTAGTCACCTGGAACATATTGTAAAAAGTAGTAATTAACTCTTACCAGTGCCTTTAAACTTTCAATTAAAAGTTAATTAGAAGTTCATCTGTAATGGCTCAAGACTGAAACACTTTAATATAAATAAAACAATTAGAATGAAGATGGCAAATGAAAACCAGCCTCTGAACGCCTCTGAACACTGCGCTCGTTCTCCTTCTTGTGGAATGCAATCAGTTTGGCGGAAGGCAGCAAGCACTGCAATGCATATTTAATGTTAATTAATATTAACGGACCTCTAAGACATGCATCAATAGAAGCATGAAATGACGTGTAGAAAACTTTTAAATGACAGAACACATCTGTAAGCAAATATTGTCCATATCCTGTGAGCCTGCATGACGTCCACGACCTCATCAAGAGGTTGCGAATGTATGCCGCTTCAAAATATTGAAAAAGTTTATGTGCTACTGCCACTACTATCACTTTACTGTTGTGATTGATTCGCGTTTGTCTTCTGTGTGTTTAAATTTCAGGCGCGTGGGTGTGCTCCGGGGCTATTTGAGTCACCCCACGTCAGAAATCACAATGGTGTGCTTTGATGTTTGTGTGTGTGTGTGTGTGTGTGTGAATAAAAGCGAGTTGAGTTTTATCAGTGTCTGATGGTACTTTTTTATTTTCCATAAGGGTAACTGGACAAGTGGCAGTGTCTAGCTGTTTGGTGACAAATTATTGCAAATTGAGGTGTAAATTACTAAAATCTCCCATATGTCAGGTCCAGGTGTGGTTAAGCTAGATGTCTGAAATTTTCTGCAGACACAGTATTCAAATATCAGGTCATGAATGCAGAGCTCATGGAAACCTTTTAGTGATGTCTTGGCCTACCTTAGGTATCTAGAGGACAGGTAGGTGTCTGAGAGCTGGGCTATACAAGGCAATGGTCAGTGGGCCCCGACATTCCAGAGGACAAATATTGTAATTGTAATTACAACTTTATTGATCCCCGTGGGGGATTTTTTTTTTTTAACACCTCCCTCAACTTTCTCTTTGTAGAACTAGCTGTCCGTGAAGGGCAGCCACCTGTTGGGGCACCCAGGGAGCTGGGGGTTAAGGACCTTGCTTAGCTCACTGAGCCACATGCTGCCCCAATATATATATAAATATAATCACCTAATTGGTCCATCGAGACGCAGGTGGGGCAGGTGGGGCATAGCTGGATGTCTGAAATTCGCTGGAGAAACACTAGACGGATGTCAGAACAGGTGTGTAATGCCTCAGGAATCCAGTCCTTATATATACCTATCAATGGTGTGTTGAAATTACTATAGTCACCAATGTAGTCAGTGGGGCCCTGCAATTCCAGATTGCACATGAACGTTTCCCTTCATCACTGTAATACAAGTCCACTACTGATCAATAATGCAGTGCATTTTCTGAAACTTTTTACCTGTGATATTCCTCTCCCCTCTGTCAATGGTACTAAAAGCCATTCAATAGTTTATATGATGGATGGAGAAAATCTTGATAAAGAAAATGAGCAATAACATTGTATTGCTTGAACAATGCAAAACAATTTTTTTAAAATTATAATTAATAAAGCCACAATGAAATTCCAATCCTTTATTTTTAATTTCAGCTTTGCTTTTTCAACAGACTTGTTGAAAACCAACATGAGGTCTTAAGGCACTGTTTTAAGGTGATGTATAAATGAGACATGTGATGTGATCTGTGATCTGTCTCGAGTTATTTTATATAATGTTTCCAAAAGTACAATATTCAAATTCAAACAGGCAATGAAAAGCTGAAATTAAATAGTTGTCTTTATATTAAAAAAAAAAAAAGTTGGAATTGTAAGCGAGTAATTGGTGGTAATGTCATTCAAATCCCTTGGCAATTAACTCATTAGTGCTTAAGATTTAATAGGGGTCATTCCTCTTTTGGAATACCCCACAGCTAGTCAAATGAAATCGTTAAAATATCCCGTGATTCGAAAGGTTTGTTATGCAGATAGGCAGCAAATGTAGGAATTCATAATCAGCCTTCAATATATAAATTGCGTGCTGTGTATCAGTGCTTATTTCTACCGTGGAGGCGACGGCTGAACTGTTTTTGCGGTAGGGATCAAATCAAAGCTACGTAGCTTTCCACAAGCTATACCCTAATGTCTAAGCATTCCAAAAGCAAAATATAAAATCGCTACATATACCATTTGCTGAATCGAACACACTAAACAAAGTCGTAACACTTGTTCTAGCTAATGTAAGTTTCTTTTATATACATTCCTAGGCGTATTTTATGTTGTGTTATGGATTTTGAGGTGTCATCCACACTACCTAATGACCTTGTAAGTAGTGCGTGTTTACAGAAAATGTTTAATATATATATACATATGTATGTGTTTGCATGTGTAATATTCATTTAATCGTAAAAGTCAATCACATATGGTCATTGCCTGTGCATTGGTTTTATTAAGTGTATATTTTTGCCTTTTGCTATTTTGATTGAAATGCTATGCCTTGGCTCGCAAAATAAGTGTTATTTGGGGTCGCCTGACTTTACTATAATAAAGAAAATAATAAATGAAAGGAACAGACCTGTTAATGTTCAACTCAAGTTGCGGCCTTTTTGTTGCCATAAAAACTCTGTCTCCCCCTCATCACAACCCAGAACCACGTCTTACACTTCCTCTATCCCATAACAACATGCCTTCACCATAAGACACCTATCCAACATCAACAGTCTGTTACATATGCCCCCCCCATACACAAGACACATCCTCGTTTCATCACAGACAAAATCAACATAGGCAATAAGTCCCTGCCGCAGGAACAAACACCGCGAAACAACTGCAAACCACACCAGTTAAGAAAGAGAACAAAAAAAAAAACTGGCAAAACACTGAACACTCAAAGTCTGACAAAGTCCTGAAGGTGTGCCACATACCCCCAGTGAGACTGCACAGGATCATGCCTCAAGAGTCCTTACTCCAGTTCAATGTTCAGCGCCCCCAAAGCAGGAGAAGCTGGAACAGTAGGACAAGTCCCAGAACCAGCCTGTGAAGGAAGAGGCAGAGTGTACCGCTTCAGCCTGTCATGATGCACCACCTGAGCCCCTTTAGCAGATCCAGAGGGCTCACAATGCGATATGTCAGAGCGGCCCCTTTACCAGAGCCCAGGGCCTGCTCCACCAGATAGGGGCCCTTCCAGTGCGGAGCCAGCTTAGTCGCACCAACTGCATAGGCACGGTGGCAAACACCCTTGTCATAATACAGTGTTTCTCATGGGCTTCTGTGGTGTTCAGGTTAACTGCCTTGAAAGAGGACTCCGGTCTCTCCACCAGAGAGGACATAAAAGCCGGGAGTCAGCCTTGGCCTCGACCGTCCAAGACACAAGCGGGCAGTAGCAGCTCAGCGGGCACAAAAGCCGGGAGAGAGCCTTCTGCCCCGACTGTCCAGGACACAAGGGGGCAGCAGCAGCTCAGCGGGCACCCGCGCCTCACGGCCGTGCATCAGGAAGAAGGGGGTGAAGTGAGTGCTGGCATGTACAGATGTGTTGCATGCAAAAGCTACTTGCTTCACATAAGAGTCACGCTCACCCCTAAGCGAGCGCAACATCTTAGCCAACTGGCCAATCAGAGTCCCGTTATGACGCTCCACCATACCATCTGACTTGGGGTCGTAGGCAGTGGTGCGTGTCCTTTTGGTTCCCAGTCGCTGACAGAGGCTCTGGACAACCTCCGTCTCAAACTGGCGGCCTTGGTCACTATGCAGAACCTCCGGGACCCCGTGCACTAACACATAGTCCTCGAATAGGCAGCGGGCCTCTGTTTGCACTGTCTGGTTAGGCAGTGCATACAAGTTCACAAACTTAGTGAAGTAGCCCTCCACTACCAAGATGTACCGGTTCCCCTGTGATGTCACCGGCAATTCCAGGATGTCAGCAGCCACCAGTTGCAGCGGACGGCCCTGCACTGCTCACACCATCATTTAATGTCCCTCAACATAAAAGACCAATAGTAGGTCTTTCTGGCCCTCATCCCCCTCCACGGTCAGCAGAAAAATGTGCAGCAGCCGGTCCACCGTGCAGCTGGTGCAGGAGGTCCGGCACCATAGACAACGGAACCACCACCTGACCATCCCCAGAATGTGATGAGCGCACGGTGCGGCTCAACAGTCCACCAACCATAGACAGGCGACTCTATTCAGTCCACAGTTTCCTGAGATAGCCTGAGGAACCTCTCAATTGTTGACGAAGGGGCCTTGCTACACCCCGGTCCAGCCAGCCCAACACCACAGTGATGTCAGAATCCTCACGCTGTAATGACTGCAGGTCAGAATCACTGTAGCAGAGAGAATCCCCAGCCTGTAAGTTCATGGCCACCCCCCTGCGCCACCTGAGGTTGTGGGCAGTCTAGTCCATGCACAGAAGCAAGAGAAGCCCAACCACAGGGAGGGTCACCTGGTTGGACTGGGTCGGAAGAAACAGGCCTGTGTGACAGGGCATCCGCGTTTCTGTAACGTGAGCCGTCTCTATGCACCAAAGTCCATTTGTTAACTCAAGAAACATACCAACATAAACTTATAGAAATAACAGTCTATATTTTGGAGTACAACATGCCCCCTTCAACGAACACTCTCAACACGCATGAGTAATCCCAATAACCACCACGATATACAAAATAATTGAACACACAACTGAACAATTAAAGCTAACATGAACAGTCTAAACATTAATGTTTCGTTGCAAAACATAAACATGACAACAATCTCACTCTTCTTTTTTTCTTTTGCAAGTGCCAAACTCCATCATTAAGTGTTTTAGGAGCAGCAGAGCAGTTACCCCTTTCTTGGTCAAGCAGTTTGCCTGCTATGTCTTGGTAGGTGACCACACCACAATCTGGACCTTTTCACCTTCAATTAGTTCTTTTTGATGCTGCTTTTCTCAAGTCGCAATCGTTTCTCAGCAACAGATTTTGTGGATCTGATAGTATCAACTAGGGAATGATTGTCTGTGACACAGGTTATGGGTAACCTCAGTCCATCTACATCACCTGTGATGAGCTCTGAATACAGTGTAGAAAG
>JAODKF010000119.1:1515240-1527066 GCA_026779585.1 Mormyrus proboscirostris | reverse complement strand
TGAAGAAATAACTTTACCCCCCACCCCCGCAGCTCGTTTCACCTGTGCCATCCACGCTGTTGTCCACGATATTTATGCTAAACGACAGCGTTTCATGCCTCCCTGGTTACAGATCCACTCCCCTTGACGGCAGATGGAGCGGATTAGCATAAATGAATAAAGAGTGGTTTAAAAAACCCCATTGATGAATGACCGGTATCCGGAGCGCTGGATCCCAAGCGGATCGGCGCACCTGGGACTGTCAGCCTCGGCAGCCATGCTTTGGGAAGAAGGCCAGGGGCGTGGCTTGTACCCTGCTCCAGGCCGCAATGGGCCTCCCTGCCTGCAGGGGACGTTGTGCTCTCCACTGATATTCCCTTCAGTATGGGACTCAATACTGGTCCTTCAGTTCGGCGTGCTTTGCTGAGGCCACAGCGCACAGCTGATCCCTGTGCAGATTTCACGGTGAATCTGGGCTAAACCCGGACTGATCATCATAACACCCAGCATCCTGCACAGCTCCTGAGAGGCCAGCTGGCTATGGCAGCCGCAGCTACGCGCTGCACTGACTCAATACGGCGTGCACTGCTTCATAGTACTTCACTGTCGCAATCAGCAGTCTGACCTACAGCAGCAGGCAGGCCTACAGCGTGAGTTCAGTAACTCCGCAGTATGCAGGCATATAGAGACTCATTTTTTTCACAGAGATAAAACAGATCCGTTTTGCTCTCGCTCCAAGCCTGTTTAGCATCAGCATAGTCCCATGGTGTCCCCCCCGCCCCATCCATTAACACCATAGGATCCCACCACTAACACCTAAATGACAACATGGAGAAATACCACCACGCACACAGGCCCCGCCCACCTATACACCAAAAGTCCCACCTTCTTCGAGGTGGCTTCGTTATACGTACCAAAAAAAACGGCACCATGTCGGGTCAGAGGACCGACAGAGTGATATTGTGGGGAGTTTATGATCCCCTGACTGCAGTACAGCGATTTGATCCGCAGCGAAACGGCAGCATGTGTCCCTGGCTTCTAGGCGACCAATCACCAATGTCGCCGCATTCTGAAATTCCGGAACTGTCCAGCGCGACTTCGCTCTGGCCAGGAGGAGTACGTGGTGCTTTCACTGCCCTAATTCTGTACCCAGCTCCTCCCGCTTCACCTCTGCTATGAGTATCTCCACACACGCCATTCGAAATGAGTTTTTCAGGTTAATATGCTGAGCTACCCACTAAAACAGGCAGAACGATCTCACCCTTCGCCGGATGTATCTGGGCACTTTCCTCCCAAGCAGGCTTTTCTACTCAGCATTCAGGATCGCCGTCCCACGAATTTAATTTGCCCCCCCATCCCGTCGCTCCGACTGTGAGTGTCACTTTAATAAATTAATGCTTCCCTCCTTCCGCTTGAGGTGAGCCTTTAGAAATTGAGCCGATCTCTGTTAATTAGAGAAGTTTTTCCTTCTGGAGAACTTGAGCAGAAGCCTCTCCTCCCAGGACATTTCCAATGCTGGGCTGGTGTATGGAACGACGGCCAAGGACCCCATCCCTTACCGGGAGGGCCGCCGCAGGTGCCTGACAGCTGGGCACGCTGCAGCTGATTTACTCGAGATGAGCTGTGTTCGGCCCTCGGCGTCCGCGGTCAGGATGCGACGAAGCAGCCTCCTCTCCTGACCCTGGTCACGCCTCCTCAGAGGCACAGCTGTGTACGAGAGCCAGTGCTGAGTCAGAACCCTTCCCGACGGACTCTTGTTTTGTTTATTTATCTGGTCTCAGTTTGGAGAAGGCAAATTGGATTTAAGAACTCTGGCTTCAGATCCGTGGGCAAATCCATTCCCTGTAAATATGCCACCTGGGAATAAGGGGCTTTGGATATCTTCATAAATTTCGGGGCAGCTCCTTTTCTGCTCCATGACTGAGTTTGGGGACACCGAGTGAAATCTTGCAGCTGTTATGGGCCACGCAGTACCTCAGTTCAGGGTGCGCTGCGCTGGGTGTATCTGCCTTTGGTTCAGTGCTCCAGTATCAGCTTGGTGGCATTGTGTGGCTCAGCAGGTTATGACGATGCCGTATTTGTATCCGGAAGGTTGCTGTTTCGAATCCCTGGGTCACTAGAGTGATATCACAATTGGATCCCTAAGCAAGTCCCCCCCCCCCCTTGCTCCTGGGGTCCTGCCTATCCTTTTGTACTCCACAGAGTGCAAAGACATGCACTGCACAATGTTGCGTCTTCTTTTGACCGAGAGGAATTTTGTTTACACTTCCTGCCCTCTCTCCCTTCAGCATCTGGGTCCAGTGTGACTTTGGGGAGAGCTCGGTCCCCAGGGGGTGGCTCTGCATGACCTCATAGCGGCTATAAGTGTATTCGGTTTAGACAGTAAGATGTAATACATCTTATACACATGCCACTTTAAATGTTTTCGACTTCTGCTAGCCTGGGAGCTGCACACAGCTTGAGTAAACCCCCGTACTTCAAAATGACGCCTTTAAAAGATTTCCTGGCACCGCAAGGGCACCAGAAGGCTGCTGCTGAGATCAATTGTTTGGCCTCACAGCTCTCCGGCTGTGGGTGCCTTCTGAGCGGGACGCAAACACACACACACACGCAGACATGAGTGTTGGTTAAGGGCTTTTAAGGGGCTGGGAGACTGTAGGGCTGCAAATAGTCATGTCGACATCGCCAGCCCCAGAAAGGCGACTTGCCACTTTCTGAGGCTGCATGGCAGCCCGAAACAACAGGAGATGTTGTTCAAAACTCATTCCCCTGTGCTTGACGCCAGAAGATTGTTGGTTTCATTCCCAAGGCTGCGTAGGTAGAACTGCATGATTACTAGGTTTATATGCAGCATATAGCAATTTATGAAAGGATGTGTTGAGGAATTAATAGCCAAATAACACTGAATAAAGTTACACTTTACAGATATGCAGAGGTAGGTATTTCACAGAGTGATTAATCTTTCATATCCTCTGACGAATTAGCTAGAACATCAGGGGATTTGAACCAGCGACCTACCTCATCCTTACCTACAACTACACCAAGTGATTACTTGATGCCCAGCCCAGCTACAGACCCTCATCCAGCATTTGTCATGCCCCTTGCTGTTATATTTTACTCTATCTTGTTTTCCAGGCCCTGATATCAGTTGCCATGCTGACAGCTATCTTGAAACATGGCTTTCGAAACGGATCATTTGACCAGCATATAGCTTTCCTCACTGCTTGTTAGAGACCGGCATCCCCCAGATGTTCACTGTACAGTGCTCCATCTTGAATACATCTAAGCTACATGAGGTCATATTCCTCAGCCATCAAGATAACAAAACAACACATTTAGTCTAGGACAGGGGTGTCAAACTGCAGTCCTGGGGGGCCAGGGCCCTGCACATTTTTGGGTTTCCCCTCATTTAACACACCTGATTCAACTCCTTGTGTTAATTACCACATTGCTCTTGAGCTGAATCATTTATGGTGGAACAGGGAAAGAACTAAGCTATACAGGGCTCCAGTTTGACACCCCCGGTCTAGGATATTCCTAAGACTGCATCTGGTAGCATGGGAATGTGAGAGGATGTCTGCATCCCAGCTTCTGGCCAGAATGTTGGCTGAGATGTTCCCAATCTCCCTGGAACATTCCGGGGTATCTAGGTTACAGCATCCACAGTCTTTTGCCAAGTGATTGGTGGACCGAACGTCCGAAGGGTATTTTTATAAATGACGAAATGTGCTGTTTGTATACTAGCATGGAGTAGTGTGCTGATTCTAAGCCTGTACCAAAATAGCAACACTCCACATCTGGGGCAATGTTTTCTGATAGAAGTTTCTCAAGTGTGGATATTTTGTTCCCCCTTTTCAGAACAGGGCTGCCCAAAGAATATGCCTGTGTACATTTCGGATCTTTCTTCATGAATTAAATGTGCATCCAGACAGGCATAGTCGCGGTCACCTGATTCTCCACTCCGTCTGTGTGTCCTCCCGTCTCCTCCTTTCCGATTCCTCGCCACAGGTCATGTGGGTGTGCAACCTGTGCCGCAAGCAGCAGGAGATCCTCACCAAGTCGGGGGAGTGGTTCTCGGGGCAGGGGGCCAAGCCCAACGCGTTGGGCGCCACCCACAGCGACCCGGCCATGTTTGACAAGAAGGTGCGCTCCAGGTCGCAGGCCCCGCTGAACTCGGGCCCCGGGCCTGGCCAGGATGCCCTGCCGCCTGCTACGGCTGACCGCACCAAGGGCCCCGATGCCGGCCAGACCGGGGCTCCCACCTCCCGGTCCCGGAGCGAGCCCCCCAGGGAGAAGTACGTGCTCTCGCCCGCATAGTTATTCTAGTTATCATACCCCAGGTTAGTCCATTAACACACCAAGTGCTGCTGCTCTATCTATCTATCTATCTATCTATCTATCTACATTTCCCTATGTGAGAATATCGCACCTGACTTTTAAAATCAGAAATAAAAAGTCACTCTTCTTACTCAAAATCCAAAGTTGGGTTGAAGGTTTTAACCTCCAAAAGCCTTTAATTCCTCTAATTCTTCGACGGTTAGTAATGGCTGACAGTCTACTGTGGGGTACTGATGCTCTGAGGCGATTAGCCAGCACGGCTTTCATTGAGCTTGTTCCGCTTTGCTCACTGACGACGCCCACACCTTCCGCACCTACCGTGTCAACCTAATTCGCAGGAAGAGGCCCGTGTCGCTCCACGAGCCCGTCACCAAGACGGGGCCGCGAGGGGAGAGGCGCAGGGGCCTGGGCAAGTTGCAGTCACACGCCTCTGAGGACCTGAGCCAGCGGCGCGAAGCCCCCCGCAGGCTGGAGAAGGTACGCTCACAGGACTACAGCGTGGCAGGGGAGGCGGGCCGGCCGGAGCCGAGGCCGCGGAAGCCAGAGGGTGAGGCGGAGCGACAGCGGCGGGAGGAAGAGTTTCAGACGCGCTACCGCAGCGACCCCAACCTGGCGCGTTACCCGGTGAAGCCACAGCCCGAGGAGCAGGAGATGCGCATCCACGCCAAGGTGTCCAAGGCACGGCATGAGCGCCGGCACAGCGATGTGGCTATCAATGAGGTGGGGCTGCAACCGAATGGGGGTCCCAGGGAGGCCAGCCAGGGCCGGCCGAGCAGGAGGGCCGGTGGCGAGGGCGAGCGTAAGGCACCTCTGGAGAACCACCGCTCCTACTCTGTAGACAGGACCGTGGGGGGGCCCGTCTCCAAACCCAACCACGGCCCCCAGCTTGCCCCTGTGCTCCGCACGGGCCCCCAGGGCCCCACCGGGCGGCCTGACCTCAGGAAGAACCACCTGGAGCCCAGCTCAGCCGCCGTGCTGCGCAAGGCCAAACGGGAGAAGATGGAGAGCATGCTCCGCAACGACTCGCTCAGCTCCGACCAATCCGAGTCCCTGCGGCCGCCGCCACCACGTCCCCACAAGACCAAGCGTGGGGTCAACAAGAGGCAGATGTCCGTCAGCAGCTCGGAGGAAGAGGGCGGCTCCACACCCGAGTATACCAGCTGTGAGGATGCGGAGATCGAGAGCGTCAGTGAGAGAGGTACGTGTTATCTGCCCTGCCTCTGCCAACTCCCCAGGTCTGATACCATGCTGTCATTTCTAGCCAAGTTAACGCTCTCCGGAAGTGACGTGACAAACAGCACGCGCTCTTTGGGGCTGTTTCACATGCTGTCAAAGCACGACGGTGCCGTTATGTTTAAATTAATTTAGGGTTTTAAATGCTAGGTGAGCCATAAAATGGGAGGAGTTGCTCATGTTCAGCATTAAGCTGCCGCTTGTTTTCATTACAGCACACTTGTCGCCTCACGAGTTTGTACATTCACACGTGTTAAGCCATCGTCAGTTACTGTTGCGCCAGGCATTAAAGACCATGGCTGCTTTTAAAATAAACGAATGTCTGTAATAAATTAACAAACGGAAAAAATAGCTGCGGAGGAAAAGAAGGAAGAGGATGTGGAAGATAGTCTTTGCTGTCTTTAAAAGGGCAGCGTGTTAAGGCGAATGGGGGGCGGAATGTAAATATGGGACGGGGCAGCCTGGATCCCGACAGACAGGCAGGAGGGTCCAGGACTCAGCGCCCCAAACCCTGGAGAGTAAGCTCACCACCTGTCATATCCATCGGTAAGGCAATTCCCAATTAACTTATTGCTACATTAACTGCACGTCTAAATCATTTTACTAAAACAGCTTATTTGTCGTTATTTCAAACTGCAAACTATAACGCTGCGTTTCCATATTGTGATTCGTTTTGATTATGACAGAAAGTGAAAGTGATTGACCATGCAGTGCTGTGTCGGTAACATCAATGTAATTTTAATAATTGCAAGAAATTGGACCTTTTTAAGCTGATTTCTCTCCTGAGGTATTTACAGTTAAGTTACGTCATGTTCTGAATCATTGGACTGTAACTTAACAGTTTACTGTGCTGAACACCTGGACGGTTGTTTAATTATGTGTATCGTTTCTTCAGAAAGGATTTATAATTAATTATCAGTATCATTTGGAAAAGTGGTTAGTTTTCCACTGCAGTCACCGTCTTGCACATGCAGACATTTTGTGAGGACATTATTTTTTGCATTCGCCGTATGATCATAAGCAATCTGCCACATACCGCAGGCTGTCGTTTCCAAGTTATTCAACAGATCTGCGGGGTTTTTTTAAGATCCATTTCCAGGGTCCCAAGGGACCGTCGAGTTTTTTTTTTTTTTGCCCCAGCAAAGCGTTGTCATACCTGCATGTGTACTTGCTTAAGCTAATGGAGAGCTTGACGATTAGTTCGAATACAATCACGTGTGTTATACTGGAATAAATATGCGCCGTCCCTCGGGTCCCCGATCCGAATCGGAAAATACTGATCGCATAGAACGCGGCTACTGTGACAGCTGGAGCTGTGACGTCACTGCACTGTTACTGCGGATTTTAATATTCATTCACCGGCTTTCCATAACCTCCTATCCAGCATAAGCTTGCGTTATTATTATTATTATTATTATTATTATTATTATTATTATTATTATTATTAGCGTCATCCACGTGTGCCCTTACTGCTGTTTTGCCACCCCACCTTCCCTTCCGTTTCCATTGCACTTTGAAGGCCCTGACTTTGGCCATTTGCCTGCAGTGTTTAACCTCGCCGGGGTTTTTTGTGCTTCGATCTTCCCGAAGGATGTTAAAAAACCCAGTCGGTTTTTCTGGTTTGGGGAGCGGCCAGCTTTGGGGTTTAGATCCTGTCCCCTGACACCTGGGCCATATGGCGGACAGGGAGGGAAATGTTATTTATTACTTATTTAAAATCTGTTTTCGGGGTTAGTTTTTAGCACACCGAGTACAGGAACTGGGTCAATAAATCGGTATCCTAATGCCGCCCTGCGCTGGCGGTGATCTGCCCTGGGGGGGGTGATGCCAAGTAGTCGGAGTCGGACCGATCAATTTCTCTCCCAGTCTTTGACCGATACACTGAACAAACGCACTGAATGATAGTCGGTCTAATGCCTCAAAGGATGACAGAAATGCCGGGTGCCCGGACCATGGAGGGAATAGGCCCCGTGTATACCGGACAGCTTTACCTGTGCGATCAAGTAGGTCAAATGAGATTGTAAAATTTTTTACTGTACATAGTATAATACATGTCGCTGTAGGTTAGACAGTTTTAACTAGCAAGACTTTTTGGTTTTATTAGAATGAGTGAATTGAAGCTGTTTATACCCTGAAGGGTGCGCTTCACCGTCGTGCGTTGCATGGCTCTCTGTGTCATAATCCTGTAGTACGCGTGTTGACCGATTTACACCCGTAACACAGCAGCTGCCAATTTCCCCACTTATTTCAGAAATCTGCGTTGTGCTATTTGTGTGTGTCTATTTATTGTCAGTCAGCTGACACTATATATTTTACCCTTTAATGTTGCTACATTATTTATTAATGTTTATCATACATAATGCACTGCAAGCATGGGTGTAGGAGAGAGTTTGATACTGGGGGTGCATAATTAATAATTGAAATGTAAAGATCTATATTTTTCGACTGGACAAATGAAGCCAAATTAAATATGAGGGGTACATGCCCAGCCTGTTGCCCCTGGTTCCTGAGCCACTGACTGCATGTATATAAATTGTTGTGTCTGCCCCCCTTACACTGTGTCATGGCTGAACGTTACCTTGTGGGACTGTATACCTGTTCATGGATGAAGCCTGGCTGACATGACTGTTTGTTCATCCAGTATAGTCCCTTATGGTCCATATAGTCCCTCATGGTCCATATAGTCCCTCATGGTCCGTGTAGTTCCTCATGGTCCATATAGTTACTCATGGTCCGTATAGTCCCTCATGGTCCATATAATCTCTTATTGTACATATAGTCCTTCATGGTCCGTATAGTCCCTCATGGTCCGTATAGTTCCTCATGGTCCGTATAGTCCCTTATTCAATTCAAATTCAAATTCAATTCAAAAAAACTTTATTTGTCCCCGAGAGGCAATTTAAAAGGCATAGAGGAGCAACACACACACATAACAGTAGTAACATTAGACACAACAAATGACACACAATAGACACACAATGAACTATGAACAATAATAAATAAATGGCTTTAAATAAAGAGGATATAATATAATTCATGGTCTGTATAGTTCCTCATGGTCCATATAGTCCCTCATGGTCCGTATAGTTTCTCATGGTCCGTATAGTCCCTTATGGTCTGTATAGTCCTTCATGGTCTGTATAGTTCCTCATGGTCCATATAGACCCTCGTAGCCCGATCACTCCCATGCGGAATATGCAATGCTGTAAACTGTCTGTATAGTCTTCATTATGGGGGGGTTGAACCAGAATCCAGGTGTCACTGCAGTGTCAGCACAGCTGAGTCCAGCCGTTTCCTGTCTGCTGTCCCTGTATCGATGCCCTCTGAGGCCACGCGCCCGTCACGGAAATCTGCCCGTGCAGGGCCATCCCTGGGGGCATATGGCACGCCAAGCTGGCAGCCCCTGCACATGGGCAGCTGGGCCTCATGTGCGCCTAGCGCTGGTCACTCGCCGTCTGATGACCCCCCACACCCCCACCACCACCTTCTGGATAATGGGGGGGGGGGGGCTGCTTGCCAGCCTTAGGGCTGTAGCAGTGCGTCAGTTCGGTGACTGAGCCTCCAACTGCTGCTGTAAACTCCAGCACCATCTGCCCTATGTTAGCGCACCTTCCGTCAGCTGACTGCCCCCCCCACCCCCCGACCCCCTTGCTGACGTTCTCCCTCTCCTTTACAGGTGACTGGGACTGCTACCCCTTGGACCCCACCGTGTGGCATGTGAGTTTTCTGAGGGCGACTCCATCATGGCACCCCCAATCCCCCCCTGCATTTTCCGCAGGAGCTCGCCACATGGCACCGAGAGGCTGGGCCTTTTTTAAACACCCGCCTGGGAATGGAAGTGTACTCACTGAGATGACAGTGTTTACTTTAAACGCACTTTCACTTTTGACATGCCCACTGGCCGGTATATATCAGTAAATATGGTAAAAGTAGGCAGAGGCCCCAGCCTTTTTAGCCTGCAGCTTGTCATGTGACATGGACCACTCTGGTAAATATTTACATGTGTAATTGTGCAAAGCTCTAAGGTATGCGTGTAGGTTTATGGCTGGACTCCTGCTAAGCCACTGTGTAATAGCATGTGAAACTACACCCAGTAGTGTTTAGATAAAAGTGCGAATTGTGTGGGCTTCTTCTGTCACATTTTTATACTGTTTAGATTCAAAATGGTGTCACAGAAGTAAATGGCTGATGTTTCAATAAGCATGAAGTAGGTGGGTCTGGACCCATCTCCTTCCCTTTAGGGGAACCGCAGACTCGGCAGGCCTCCTGCATTAGTATGACTCTTCCGCCCTCTGGAGTCAGTGTGGGGCTCTGCGCCTCAGCCTCGTTGTCATGGTAACCATGACAGAGTGAACAACAGGACCAGGATTACGCTTTGAAGTATATACTAACATAAATGCGGTTGGTGTGTGTGTGTGTGTGTGTGTGTGTGTGTGTGTGTGTGTGCGTGCGCGCACGCGCGTGCACAAGTGAATGTGTGTGTCCAGGTTGGTAGCTGCTGTTAGACGTGGCTGAATTCCTGTCCCACCCCCTCCCCAGCATCCTGTCACCTGGCAACCGTCCAAGGAGGGTGACCATCTGATTGGACGGATCACCCTGAGCAAGAGGATAGCCATGACGAAAGAGGCCAGCACAATGCTAGGGTTAAAGGTCAGCGATCAAGCCATCCGATAATTTCACCATCCGCGCCAGCACCCCGGCCAGTCCTCTCCTACGCAGAACCACACGCTGCCGCATTCCAAATATACTTTGACGTTGGTGTGAGAAAATGTTTCCGAATTTATCGAGTGAGCTGACTCTCATCCGACACGATTTACAGAGCTGTCGTGACGAGAAACAATTACGGCAGTAAAGCAAAGTGATCTTATTGACATATCGCTCTGTCTGTGTGTTAAAAATATGGCTGTTTCGTAACTGGATAGAATAACCAATATCTGCTAATAACGTATGTCGCTAATTGCCTGTTTAGCTACTTGTCTTGAATGACGTTGCTTTGCATTTTTGCCACGCCGGCCCCGGGGATTGCTTTAGATAAGAGGCTAAATGAAATGAATCATACAGTAGATGCTTGCACGCATGTGAAACACCCACCTGTGACTGACCTGCAGTGTGTCAGAGCTGCCCCTTTGTTAAAAATGTGTTTACATTTCTTCACGACTGACTGGCTAAAGTAATATCAGCTAATAATTTGTGCCACTAATAGCCTGTTGAGCTATTGAATTTTACGTCATTTTGTGATTGAGTATAGAAGGTCCTTCCTCCAGTATAATAACTGTAGCTAGAGCATACGGGAGCTTTTGACCCCGCAAACTCGTTCATGCTACACTTGATGAGATGACGGTGTGACAGGTCAGCTGATCACCGGGCCTGCTTCTTTGGATTCCCAGGTCGTCGGAGGGAAGATGACGGAGACTGGGAGACTTGGGGCTTTCATCACCAAAGTCAAGAAGGGGAGCCTTGCCGATGTTGTGGGTCATTTACGGGCAGGTGAGCAGGAATTCTGGAAAATGGCGGTCCCACCTTTCACACTCACTTCAGCCGCTTTTGCCTCGATTTGAAAGAAAAATTCCAGGAAAATGCTTCATGAGTGCTGTGTTATTTCTTGCCCTGTGTTCCCGAGGCTTTTAAAAAGGAAGCAGAAGCGTCATCCGTATATACGTGCAATTTACCGCCCACCTGTGTTCCTAGGTGACGAGGTCCTGCAATGGAATGGGAAGCCGTTGCCCGGAGCAACGAAAAAGGAAGTTTACAATATCATTTTGGATTCTAAATCAGAACCTCAAGTAGAAATAGTGGTTTCGAGGCCAATTAGGTAAGCCAAGTCGCCGAACTGAGCTGAAGTTCAGGGATGTACCCTGGTAGTGTTACTTATTCAAACAGGGGGAGATTGAAAAATTACTTAATAAAAAATTATTTAAAAATGTGAGGTGTCCTCCTCTAAAAAGATACCCTAGTGATTAATGATTCTGCTTTTCTGAAGGCACAGCCCTATAAATCTAAAAACCTTTAACTTCACTTTTTGGATGTTTATCTCAAATCTTCTATTCCTGTGTATCCCTGGTCTCTGATTTGTCTTCCTCTTTTGCCTAAAAGAGGTCTCCATCGCTTTCTTTCCAAAAACTTCTTGAGAAAGATCTCTAAGGTGTGCCAGTAAGTAGAGAGCCCTCAGAAGCTATGGATTCCCCCCCCACCCCCACCCCCCCCATCTCTCCTCAAACTGTGCTTCAGTCTCCGGGCTGATGACAGCATGGCAGTGGGCGGGGTGGCGGGGGGGGG
>JAODKF010000119.1:1491755-1504327 GCA_026779585.1 Mormyrus proboscirostris | reverse complement strand
CCTGCCCTAACTCGACCTGTATCTCTCCTGTCCCACCGCCGCCACCCTTAATGGCTGGGGTGGCACTGTGGGCTGTACCTCAGATGCACCCAGTCCCTGCCCCGCAGACGGCCCTCCAGCCCCCGGATTCTAATCCAGCACGCCTCCCCCGAAGATGACAGGTACTGCCCCCCCCCAGGAGCCTGGCATCCGCTGCAGAGTGCCCCCTACTGAGCAGCTGAACTGCCAGCTCATCCCACTCAATCCCTCTATGCTTCTTGTGAAGTTTCCGGTGCCCTGTAGACGTGTGGGGGGGAAATAGCACTCTAAGAACTTATGGGATCTCTTCCAAAGTTGTTGTTTTTCTCTCTTAAATTGACCTAAGAAGCTTTTGAGCCAAAGCTTACGGCGTTTTTACTGTATGCGGCAGGTTGGCGAGCGTTTCTCATTCTCGAGGGTGAAACAGCACCCCCTGCTGTTATTTTATCCTCACCCCTGCCTGCTGTTTCTGTACCGGACTAATCGAATGTATCGTGACATCATTTCCTGTCAGACCATCAGCCCTTCCTGTCAGTCCAGGAAGATTCTCTGATAGACCCATGATTTTTTAGAGTGTCTCGGCCAGCCCCCTGCTGGCCCCTCCCGGTAGCCTCCCCCCTACTGCTTCTGCCTCCCAAGATTTGGCTCTGCCCCATGGCTGCTCTACTGTGTTACAGTCCCCTGCCCTCCCCCCCTCCCCCCCGCACTAATATTTGCATACACACACAAAGATGTGCACTGATTGCTCGGAGAAGTGTTGGAAATTACCCGCTCTTTGCTGGTCATGTGACCTCCCCTGACACTAAAATTGTCTCCACCATGATGATTGAGTTACACACCAGTCACCATGGAGCCATTCTGAGACCGTTTGGATCAGGGATGCCCACAGACATCACGCATCCCATGTTCTACCGCCCACATGGGGGACCCCCCCCCGTGCCGTGTAACCATCCATTGTGTGTGTTTCTGTCCCCGTACCCCTCCTCATCCTCCCATCTCTGTGCTGATGTCATGGAGCAGCTGGATTCTGGAGCACGTTGTCCCCACAGAGGAGACGGTAAACCATCTCAGTGCCAAGCCAGGGCCCCAGAGGTACCCGCAGGCCCCCTAGGCCTCCACCGGGGGGCACACTCACAAATCACACACGCTGAGACTGTGACGTTTTCCCTTCCCGTATTTATCCACACAAACATCTACCGAGTGTTACGGTTTCATGTCTGATTGACACAAACTCATTTAAAGCATTGGTAGTGAGAGTGTGTGATTCGGGCGACATTTTAATTCATGGAACGACTGTGTTGAGTGTGGAGTGACCGGTATGTGTGTCTGCTGTCTGTTCCCTCTTAGGACGAGTCGCTGAGGTCAATATTTATGGTGTTTCAGTACTGCGTAAAAAGTCAAAGCCATGCTTCGTTGAGTCGGAGAGGGCCAGGGGCCCCGCTGCTGCCCCCTAGTGGCTGAATGCTTCTCCTCCATCCTGCCGCCGTCATCCTTCACCGTTTGTTTCTGTTTGTTTTTCTTCTGCGTCGCTCCATCTCGTCCCCGGTTCGCAGGCAGCCGAGAACTCTGGGTAGGCCTAACTGTCAGAAAGTCACCAAGAAAAGCTCTGACGGTGACAGGTAAGTGACGTCACCCCCACGCCACACCGCCCTCACCACCCCCCATCGCATTTTTCACACCCCTCCAGGTGCCATCCTGTCACCGCTGTTTCCTCGAGATTCGCCTCGCTCCCATTGGCCGTCCTCAAACCATGACCGAGATCCTCACTGGCTTGCCGGAATGGTGTCAGTGGAATTTTCTTACCAGTTTCCTACGGGCCACTCATTTGTTGAATGGTCTATATTAGACCCTCATTCCTGGACAGCTTTAATGTTATGTTGTTTTCAGGGCTGGCAAGTTGTGTGACAAGTTGAGATCTTCAGACATTCTTATGACTTCGAAAAAGTTAGAATTTTTATTAGTTGAAGTAACCAACGTTTGTTTAAGTTCCTGGACTTTTCAGAATTTTACACATGGTTTTTGGATCCAGACAGACTCTTGCCTTTGGTCTCTGGTGACCCACTGTCTTTAGCGCAAGTGGTGGTCTTTAAAGAGACTGGACCATGTGGCTCTGAGCTCTCAGACTTTCACAGACTGCTTATCAACCCGTTGGTCCCGATGCCCATGTGGGGCAGTCCTGAAATGAGGATAGCTCGTCTCTGCCATTCTCCCCATAGGTGGAGGTCTGTTCTATCATATTAATATATGTAAGGCCTGCGTGCTTCATCAGTCTGCTCAAGTACCTGGAGGTCTGTCCTAGTCTTTGGTAGGGAGATAGAGAGTTGAGGACTGTGGATGAGTTTCACTGAGTAGTACAGGAAGGGCATTAAGTTATATTGTACTGTGCATATTAGTGGTCTCTGTGGTCTTCATGCTTCTCATGGTTTCCATGGTCATCATGGTCTTCATGGTTTCTATGGTTATCATTGTCTTCACGAATTCTATGGTCGTAGTGGTCTTTATGGTCTTCATGTTCTTCATTGTCACTGTGGTCCTTGTGCTCTTCATGGTCTTCAAGTTCCCCATGATCAATGTTGTCTTTGTGGTCTTCATGGCCTTCATGTTCTCTATGGTCTTTGTTGTCTTTGTGGTCTTCATAGTCTTCGTGTTCTCTACAGTCATTGTGGTGTTTGTTATCTTCGTGGTCTTCATGTTCTCCATGGTCACTGTGGTCTTTGTGGTCTTCATGTTCTCCATGGTCTTTGTGGTCTTCATGTTCCCCATGGCCATTATTGTCTACATGGTGTTTACAGTCACAGTCATCAAGTACAATATTTGTTTTCCCTCCTTCTCTAGCCTACATTATTGTGCTTGTAAACAATTTGGCGTCCAAGCAGCATAGCTGCTAGATACCTGATGTTTTTATATTTGTCCTTCTCTGTTTACCTGTACTGATTTACTGTGCAGTGATGTTTCACTTTTGTTTATATCTTTCTTTTCATATTAAAAATTGCATTTTATTTTATTCACATTTCGAGAATACAGCCCTCAAATATTTTCCAGGGCAGTAGAGGGACCAGTGGGCTGTCAAGGTCTGTTAGATCTTCACAGGTGGTTGGGTCCTGCCCAAATTACCTCAGACAGGACAGATCCTGAACCTGGCCTGATAAACATTGTTTGTTCCCTGTTTTCCTCTTCAACCTATCTGAATCATCACCTATACTATTGCATCACTTCCGGTGTGCCATCTCTTCACTTGGCTGTGCTCCTCAGATTCATCTTCATGACCCTCTGGTTGGCGTGCTGTGTGATTTGTCCCAGCGTACTGCTCGGGATTCTGTTCAGCAAAGTTGGCACATTGATTTGGTGGACTTGCGTTACGGAGTCAGGCTAACCCTAGTCACTGTCTTAAGCCCTTAGCGGATATCTGCTGCTTATCTCCCCAAGGTTTTTGGGGTTTTGTGTAAGAGGTTCTGTCTTGAGGGCTGGGTTTTCTCTTTTGGGTCAAGCTTATGTCTGATGTTAGGAACCATAGTTTGCAGTTGGACAAACGTTTCATTTTGCATCAATGGTATGTATTATAATGGTATTAACCAAATTAAATGAACTGCCTGGTATCGCTGTCAATTATTGTAATATATGCAGTTTGACTAAGTAGATAAATAGACATTAAAAACCACCTAACTAATAACTTGGAATATTAAGTATGTCCAAACATGCTACAGTATGCTTAGTTCAGGGGTGTGAAACTCCAGTTCTGAAGAGCCGGAGCCCAGCACAGTTTTTGGTTTTCCTTCATTTAACACACCTCGAATTTCCACAGCACTCATAAGCTAAATCATTTGTAGTGGAACAGGGAAATAACTAAGCTACACAGGGCTCCGGCCCCCCAGGACTGGCGTTTGACACCCCTGGCTTAGTTGATTCTGAAATGTCTCCGTTGTCTGTAGAAGTGAAATTCGCACGTTAATATGTCCTCCCTCCCACCCCCAGAGCACATGCTCATAGCAATCGCTCACAGTCCCCCCCGGCGACGACCCCCCAAGCAGCCCGTAGGGGGCGACAGCTGCCCCAGGTGCCCGTGAAGAACAGTGGGGTTGAGCAAGGTATGCCTGCTGGTCCTCATGCCAGTTTCACCTGCCCATGGTTCTTAGCTGGTCTTAAGCGCAACACATCCTGCTGAAAAATACATCATCGTGTCGCCCTCTAGTGGTGTATTTTATAATATGTCTTTGCAGCACGTGACGTTTGTCTGTACCTAATGTTCCACATGCCTCTTCTCTGTTTCTCTGCTTTGCTTCTTCCCTGCAACCAACTCATCTCTCTGACCCCGAAGGGCATGCTAATTGCAAGTCAGAGGAGAAAGGTAACATGCCAGCGTGTTGGTGCAGTGCGCTTTCTTTGATGGTGTCTGGATCCCTGTCCCCTGTTCACTGGCACCTGGGTCTGTGTCCCCAGAATGGGAAGCTCCAAGGCTGACCTTCTACGGCTTAAGATCCAACTGTTTATAGCGATGCCTCAGTTCTTTATTTGCGTTAACTTTACAGTCACTATACCTGTGTTAAGATGCATGGTAGTTTTTTTTTAATCCCAGGTATCCAGAGACTGTAGACCTGCCCCTGCTCCCCAGTTTGATATCATCCTGGTCTCCGTCTCCCATTTGTAGTGGACAGGTGGTTGCCCTGAGGTTCCCTGAGCTCAGCCGTTAGCCTTTCCTGTTAGCGTTCGCTACATGGTCCCCCCCCGTACTGTCCAGCTGTATACCTGGGCCTGCACCTCTGACCTACGGTTACCACATTCCCGAATTTTATTCACGCCGTCCCGCTCTCCCTGTGCCAGCTCTCGTGGTCACGGCAGAGCGGACACGGCAGGTGCCGGTGAAAGTACATTCCTATAGGACGTCCACCACGTCCAGCTCCAGTCAGGACCTGGAGACCGAGCTCAAGAACAAGCGAGAGGTCAGCATCTCATAGCTGTGGCCGTCAGATCCGTGACCCTTGGTCAGACTTTCCACGGGCTCTGCCTGGCCTCGTTCTCCGTCCGTGATGTCACTTCCTCTTCCCGACTCCAGCTGTACAAAGAGCAGCGGCGAAGCTGCGACAATGTGTCCGCCAAGTCGTCGGACAGCGACATCAGCGACGTGTCGGCCATCTCTCGCGCCAGCAGTGCCTCCCGACTCAGCAGCACCAGCTACATGTCTATACAGTCTGAGCGGCACTGGGGACGCTTCAGGTGAGCCTGCGCTTCCGGGATACACCACCAGATGGCGGCACAACAGGCAGATATCCTCTTATCGGCGCGGCGTATTGCGAATACATTATACACACATCTTAATAGATTGCCCCCCAAGCATTCAGTTATAATTGCTTGTGGTACATTAATTAGTGCTTAACAGATGAGTTTTGGGGTGGCACACTGGTGTAGTGTTTAGCCTGTTGCCTCATACCTTGGGGACCAAGGTTCCAGTCTCCGCTCCGGTGTGTGGAGTTGGCATGTTCTCCCCGTGTCGTCGTGGGGTTTCCTCCGGGTACTCCGGTCTCCCCCCACAGTCCAAAAACATGCTGAGGCTAATTGGAGTTACCAAATTGCCCGTGGGTATGTATATGTGTGTGTGAATGGTGTGTGAGTGTGCCCTCCGATCCTGGTTGTTCCCTGGCTTGTGCCCATAGTTTTCAGGATAGGGTCTGGACCCCTGTGACCCTCAATAGGACAAGCGGGTACAGAAAATGGAGGGACGAAAGTTTATATGATATAATTTACTCCAAGTTTTCACTCCCTCTAGTGTTTTCTTTTCATGTTCCTCCTCATGCAGTCGCGATTTTACCATGGGAATTTGTTCTGCCGTATCCGCTGACCGCTTGCTAGTTCCAGGTGGGGAGGGGCAGGCCGTGCCTGGGGGGGGGGGGATCAGGCGGCTGATGGGCAGATTGGAGTGTAGGAGAGGAGGAAGTGTCAAGAGAGCCTCATGTCTCAGAGGTCTGGTTTGACCGGCAAACTGCCAGTCAGCAGCTGGGAATGTGGACAGCTGGGCTCAAAATTAAACGTTTACAAACTCACTGGCATGTGATGTAGTTTTACATAATAATAACTGATGACTGCGAGAATGTCTGTTTGTTAGATTAACATGTAAATAATTGATTGATATGGCAGCTACAGTAATATGTTTGGGGAACTGAAGTTGTAAATGGTATCTTTCTAGTAATTACTAGCTGATTGGGTGTTTGGTGAAGTTTCTTCCCTAAAGCAGGGTGTGGCCGCCGCAGCCTTCTCTCCAAACAAGTGTCTCAGATGTATTTTAAATATATCGTGTCAATTCAGCGCAAAACTTTACAGCAATTTTCTGGTTCCGCAGCTTCTACTTGACCAGATATTTTTGATTTCAATTATTGACTAATTAGCTGGCTAGTCAGCCAATTTTTATAGCCGTGATGTAATTTTGCTGAGATTTATCATCATGGATCACTTGGTTTAGTAGATTTTTTCTTGCTGATAAATTGTTTTCCTGTAAGAATACCCCAAAGCAAAAAACAACCCAAAACACTATCTGAAGCATAATTTATGAAATATTTATGAAATTGATCACGCCATTTTGTTTTTTTTAGTCAGCTAGGTTCGTTGTTCACTCGTGGCTGTCATTTGGGAAATTTATACCATGGTTTAGCTGTAATTCGCATTCGCTCCTGTTGTTTTTATGTCATTGTTTCTGGCTGGCGTTTCACTCCTGATCGCTGAGTCTGTGTTTTGTCGATGGTGATACGGCGGCAGTATGGCCGTCCCACCCCGCGGAGCAGGACCCTTCTTTCGCTCGCGGGCTGTTTTTGGATCCGCCCGGCTCTCTCGGGTCCCGGGATGGATAACGCTGTTTAGTCGCGTGTAGCATCAGCAGTAAGCGCCGAGTTTGCCAGCCGGGGGGGGGGGGGGGGGATCGTCTGTTACAGCTGCTGGGAGCGTAATATGCTGATGCAGGCAGACCACATGCCTGCCTGCCTCTCCCCTGCAGCCCCCGCTAACTCGTTTACACCACATGTTCCTGTTCTGCACGGTGTGTTTTTGATTTATTAAGCATCCCTCCTCCCTCTGCCTGGTAGCGTGGCCTGCGTGTCCCATCTGTCCTCCGCTGTGTTTCCCGCTCGGATCGGTTGCATGAGGCCGAGCGGCAGTCATGAACCGCCCTTCCCTCACGCAACTCACAGGGGGCAGTAGAGAGACAGATTGGTGGCTTTGGAGGGGGGTGTTGAGGCCACGCCTCTCCTACAGCACCCTGGATGGCTGCGACAGCAGTCAGAGGTCAGCTGATCCAGACCCCAGGGAGCGTGGCAGAGCCCTCTACCCTCCCCTGACTCCACACCAGCCAATCACGGCGCCGCCTAGTAATCATTCAGTTAGATAGATGTGTTAGTGTAGAAGGGGCACATGGTTCATCGTCTGCTTGGCGCCTGTGAGGATGCCTCTCCCAGAAGCCCTTTCCTGGCCACATCCGTACAGCAGCCTCGTTAAGGAAAGTGTTATTTATTATCGGCAAGGTTCAGAGCCCAGCTACGGAGACGGAGAGCAGTGCCCAGTGGGCGGCGCGGAACGATGCCAGACCGGGTCAGCAATGGCTAGCCGCTCGCAAGCGGAGACGTGTCACGTGAGGAGGTGAAGGATGGTGTGGAGCGTGCGGCGCCCCCTAGAGAGGCAGTACAGTGCTGATGGAAGCATCTTTCTCTAATGCTGGCCATGCCAAGCCCAGAGTCTGGCTTATTATCTCTACAGAAGGAAATTCTTAGGACTTTTATCTGCATTGGATGGTTTGGGCAGATAAGTGTCCTGTGAGTGCTGCTTTCCTCCACCAGAGGGCGCTCTGGTGTCTCTGCCCCCGCTACTCTCTGGTTAACCACGCTCCCATCCCAAACAGGAAGATTCGTGCGGCGGGCCGGAGCATGCTGAAGAGCACCAGCGTGAGCGGCGAGATCTACTCGCACGAGCACAACGACGGCAGCCAGTCGGACACGGCCCTGGGCACGCTGGGCTCCGCCGGCAAGAAGAGGCGCTCCAGTCTGAGTGCCCGCGTGGTCGCCATCGTGGGCTCGCGCCGCAGCCGCAGCACCTCGCAGCTCAGCCAGACGGGTGAGTCCCGCGGGAGCCCCCCCACCACAACCGCGGAGGCCCCCATTCTCAATCCCCCCCGCAGACCCCAAAGTCTGTGGACTGTTGAAAAATGTGCAAAAATACACCCATCTATCTATCTATCTATCTATCTATCTATCTATCTATCTATCAACCAACCATCCTTCCATCCACCCATCCTATCTATCTATGCATCTCTACGCTCCCCATAATGGCCCATCTGAGGGCGAGGGCTCATAGGAGATGTGCTTTTGAACACCACGATTCCTCGACCAATTAGCCGGGCTGGCGGGATGTGGGCTGGTACACACTGGTCCCCTCTCCTTTATTAAAGCCAGTATGGGAATTGACGAAAAGCCACAGGAGAGTGTGTTTCCATGTCTGAAGGATCGTGTACCTTTATGCTTGGTGCCTTAAGAGTCCGGACGGCGGTTTTAGGAGGCGACGGCTGGGCAGGAGCCCAGAAGGGCCCGCAGCTGCATTAGTGCTGTGCTTGTGCGGGTCGTATTCTAATGCCACGTCGAGCGTCCTCTTTTAGTGCTCTGCTTTCCGCTGCGAGTGTGGGTCACAGTCTGCTGGCTCGACAGACCCATGCCTCGCTGCCGTGACAAGCTCACCCCCCCCCCCCCCCTTTCTCAGAGGGTTGGGTTTCATAGCTGCAAAGTGTGCCGGCTTTATATGGGCCGGGTATTTTTCATCTTGACCCAGTAATGGTCCTTTTGACACGCCGGCCTTGTGAAGAGGCTGCGATGTAAAACAGCAGCCCTGCCTTCTGGGGGAGGGTGGACGGGGGCTGTGGGCCAGTGATCAGATTTTTGCGTGAAGCTGAGTTTGCCATGATATTGTAACGGCAGCGTGTCAGATTGTGTGGTTTGTAATTGGCTTACAAAGCGGTGTTTTTAAATATTTGACGTCGTTTTCGAGGCTGTGGTTTGGATAAGATCTTGCCGTCGCTGATTTATGTAGCAGCCGATATAACAAGCATTATCTTTAAACACCTCCTCATGGAGGAAACAGCAAAATTCATGATGGCTATTAATATAATTACACACATAACATGAGGAGAGGGACAGAAGTGGCCCAGCTAAGCCACAGGGAAGGTTCCGGAAAGCGGTTCCCTTCAGAGGATCCGTTTGGGCTCCAGGTAAAACCGGGGGCTGAGCAGGTGTTTTGATGGCGCTGGATGTGCTCAGTCTCTAACACACTTCACCTTTAAATCTGGCCGGCAGATTGATATCTCGTTTTCCACGGAATAAAAAAGTGACGTGACCTTATTCCGCTAATAAGTGCTGGCACGT
The DNA here is from genome assembly GCA_026779585.1 of Mormyrus proboscirostris. NCBI lineage: Eukaryota > Metazoa > Chordata > Actinopteri > Osteoglossiformes > Mormyridae > Mormyrus > Mormyrus proboscirostris. The sequence goes on along the minus strand of JAODKF010000119.1, from coordinate 1,494,923 downwards.
TTCACTTCTGGCACTGGTGATGTTATTAGTTATCGATTGAATTTTCTGTTGCACAAATATGGAGACACGACCAGAAAGGTATTCATTAATGCATTAAATTTAATCGTGGTACGAAACTAATTGTACTCAATTTTTGCTCTGCTGCTTCTATTTTCTTGTGTGTGTGTGTGTATGTGTGTGTGCGTGTGTATGTGTGTGTGTGTGTGTGTGTGTGTGAGCGGGTGCCACCCCAGTGGGAACTTCAAAGAGTTCCTGTGGTGGGAACATGAAATTCCTTGTTCCTGAGTCTTGGTTCCAGAAGAGAAGTTCCTCAATGCCGGTGATCAGTAGGTCACTGGTTTGAATCCCACCCTCAGCAGTATAGTTGTATCTCCTTTAGACCCCTGAGTCTGGCCCTTATCCCTGCAAAATCTAATTTCAGAGCAAAGATATCCAGACTGCAGCAGATCTGGGATCAGAAGGGAGCCCGCTGCCGTTTTGTGCCGTTTGATTTGGCTCCACCCCCCCAATGTGCTGAAGTACTCGCTCCTGAACAGACCGTCAGTCTGCTGTTAATTCGCTGCTCACACTTTAGTGCCCTGACCAAAGTGATGACCGCATCACTCTGTCACTCCTATTTTAAATGACGTTTGGGCAGTCTGTGCTTCGGCCGCGATTCACTCTCATCAACAAAACGTTTCTTTTACTGTCAGTAAGAAAATTCCTCGAGAATAAGTATGGAAAACTGGGGCGATGATACCGCTATAGATTTACCGCAGCATAAAATGTGGAATCGGTGACAGAACGGTGGTGTGTGTGGAGCAGAAATGGGTGAGAATGAATGGGGACTGGTGCTTTTGTTAATGAACAGAAGATGGGAATATGGCGTACGGAAAGGTCGATGCGAAACACCGTGGTCTGGAAAGACAGAGACATTTGTATACCTAGCAATTTAGCCACGGAAATCAATTTATGTGCTCAGTATCGATTTTAGCATTAAAGTGCATCCGGCAGAAATGGTGCTAGGAAATCAGACGTAACTTTGGCGTGATGTTACTGCGCATTAGTGTTAAGTAATGGTAAGACTTAACGTGAAAATAGTCATCTGTCTCTTAACACAGCCCTGGCTTGGCTCTGTCTCACACGCAGTAATCATCCCATTGATGCAAAAATGGCACGTTGATGGACAGCCCCTTTCGGGTCCTTTAACCTTTCACCGTGTGACCATCAGGAGGTTGTTATCCTGCAGTGTTGAGGCGTCCCCCAAGTGAGACTCTCCTTGATGTTGGAGTCCACTACCTGTCGGCCGTGAAGATGAACTGCCTGGTCTTTACGTTCATTTTATCGGGTATCAGGTGAACCTTGAGCTCAAACGATGGGCTATTATAGCAGACGCCCCCAGACAAGACAGCACCCCATCTTGTGTTTGCAGTAGTGGGATCTCTCTATGCTAAGGGACCGTCAACGAACTCACGGCCCTGAGTGGGAGAGTGATGTGAAATAAAGTCACCTCTTGATCTTTGAATAAACGGGCTTTATCATATGGAAAAAACCCACTCACCAGTTCATTTTCCAGCACCAAAAGCCTGGGTGATATTTTAAGAAGTCTGATACGTAAAACGGTGACGTAGTTTGGACGTAAATCAGCTCATTGAAGCTCCATCTGCTACACGTGGCTGAGCTTCTCCGCACTTTGCTGCACCGAGCTGCTGTCCAGCAGCCAGGCGGTGAGGGGTAGCTGTCAGGCAGCTGTCAGGCAGCAGGGGGAGGCCTGCGCACATGAGAAGATAAGAAGTGTTAACGCCGTCCCATTAGCCGACCATCCGGGGCATTTCCTGCTCGGTGCCCAGCCTCCTCAGACAGACTCCAGGCTCCCAGAATCCAGTACTGATTATGTGGTCATGGATGGATGGATGGATGGATGGATGGATAGAGTCCTCCTTTTCCAGCTAAACTTTGAAACATGCTAAATCTCCTAAATAATGGTAATTCACCCCTTATGAATGTAAGGTTATCTTACAAGCTTTCAGTCTAGAGAGTTTAAATTGGATTAGATGGAGCAAGCGGAGGAGTGCCATTGGTTAAACCGCTGTCACACTGACAAAACGGGCTGCCAAATCATTCCCAATGAATAAATCACTCGTCAATGACGAGGTAGAGGACAGTGCACCGTGGGTAATTCAGGGCCGGTTACAAATACGTGTTACTGCTGTGACCATGTATGACTCAGACTACAAAATCGAGACCTTGGATGAGTCGCTCTGCCCCCGGAAACTCTCTCCTGGATACTGAACGAGAGATCCGAGAGAGTTATTTTCCTCCTTAATTTCAATGACCAATGTTCCGTAGCAGCAGTAGAAGACGTTGGTTAAATTTGCCAAAGTTGGGGAGTGATTAACTGTGTAATGAGGCATGTTCATTATTATGCGGATGCAGTTATCCCTTGTGGACATTACAGACATCCAGCCATCGAGCCGGCCATGTCCCGCCTTAGACAGGTGCAGAAAGAGGGCACTTGCAGGGGGGACTGTCACTGATGATCTCAGTAGCTAAATGCGCTAAGAGGTCAGTGCTTCTCATTAGTGAAGGGCCCCACGGCGCCCCCTGTTGGCGGCTTAAGAAGAAGGTTTGTGTCATTGTCAGACGAAGTGTTGAGTTACTCAGTTCTTCGGTTTCTCGCCCTTGTCACTTTCTCTGGGGAAGTTCTTCAGATGTTTCAAAGGACAACAATGGATTGTCATACCAAGGAATATTAGCACAGGCGAGCGAGCGGTGGATGGATCGAAAGATTGAGGGCTTTGGATAGCAGCCATGCGTCCGCCCCCGTAGCTGCTAACCATCGGTCTGTGCGAGGGGGCGAGGCCGGACACCGCGCGTGCCCATTTCCAGTAGGGGGCGCCGTTGGGCGGCGTGACCCCGTGCCGGCCGCTGTTCCTGACAGCCTGCCCTGCTCTGCGCTCCGTTCCAGAGGCGGCCAGCAAGAAGTCAAAGAGCCAGATCCAGCGGAGCCAGGAGACGGGCATGGCGGTGGAGTACCCGCGCAACGCCATGGCGCGGCAGGCCAGCCGCGAGTCCACTAACGGCAGCATGAACAGCTACAACTCCGAGGGCAAGTGAGTGGGGGGGGGGGGGGGGGGGGGGGGGGGGGGGGGGGGGGGGGGGGGGGGGGGGGGGGGGGGGGGGGGGGGG
>JAODKF010000119.1:1469986-1485099 GCA_026779585.1 Mormyrus proboscirostris | reverse complement strand
CTGATAGGTGCATGATGGTCTAAAACTTGTGACATTGTGGAATTATACAGAGACAGAATCTGGATTGGGCAAGACAACTGAGAAACATCATGAAGACAGGAAGCATCAACAGACATAGAGAATGATAATTGGTCGACATTCTTAATGTTACGGTAGGTTACTTTGGATTTTTGACTTAGTGTAGGCAGCGGATAACTGAAACTAAATTCAACCAGCTTGTGATCAGAGATACCAATAACAGAACCAGATGTATAAACATTTTGTAAGCCAATGGAACAGATAAGATCCAGGGTATGGCCCTTAGCATGAGTTGGGAAGTCAACATGTTGCTCAAAACAGAAACAATCCAGTACTGAACGTAGCTCGCTAGCCGATGCACAGTCAGTATAAAATTGTCTTTGTTTGTTTACTCCTGCACAGAAAAGAAAATGAAAACTAAAATCAATAGAACAGTAGGTAATGATTTAAAATATACACATCCACCATAAGTGGAAATATTAAAGAAATCAATCCATTGCCCACAGGCTCAACGCAGGGAACGACCCAGGATGGGGCACCAACCCGTCACAGAGCACACTCACACACCATTCAGTCACACATTCATACTTAAGGACAATTTGATAACTCCAATTCACCTCGGCGTGTTTTTTGGACTGTGGGGGGAAACCAGAGTACCAGAAGGAAAGCCTACGGTGACACAGGGAGGACATGCAGACTCCACACACAGGGAGGCAACGGTGCTACCGCTGCGCCACCGTGCACTGCACTACCAAATGTGCGCTGTGCATCATATGATAGAGCACAAGAAAAGTACTGTACTGTATCGCAGTACAATCATCCCAGCCTCACGCACATCTCCCAGTGTCATTCTCACATCGAAAATCCTATTCCGACAAAAGTTCATTTCGATGTCTCTCAGAGGAGAAGCCAGTGTTAAATCGGCGACAGTCTGTACGAAACAGATACATTTGAAAATAGGAACCAGGGGTGATGCATTACTGTTATTTTGGCCCAGGTGCTGCCAACCTTTCGTGGATAGTGCTGTGGCTTCAGTCCCAGTTCCAGCTCTCTGTGTGGGGACTACAGCTCACACTGCAGCTCACACTGCAGGTCACACTGCATGCCCCCCGCGTCCTCCGTGGCGCCTCTTAATGCCCTCGGTGTGATGCACCCCTGTCCTGCCCCCGTGTTTGTAAGCTCGCCGTGACTCTACCTCAGATGCATCCGTACGGCCCTCACTCTGAATTAATGATGATGAAAGCTCCGCTTTCTGCACACAGGAGTGCTGCTCATTATCGGTGAGGCGTGGTGATGAGTAAAGACATGGCAGGTCGCTGCTGTGCTGCAGAGCAACTTGCTGCCCATGACTCTGCTGCCAGGGATTTTCTTAACAAGACATCATTTGTTGTGGGAGGTTATGTGGTGTTACACGTCCTGAGCTGAGGGTTTGAATCCTGCCTCTGCTCTGTGTGTGTGTGTGTGTGTGTGTGTGTGTGTGTATTATATTTATATAACAAAGGTCCCTCGCAATTTAATAGAAACTTGCTATTTTGATGCTGTTGGGACCATTTTTCAGGTCCAGACAAAGATCTGTGAATGCAATCAAAAAAGTAAAAAAGTCACATAATTTGTTTGGTGACTTATGGTTAAGGTTAGGGCTGGGTAAGGGTTAAGGTCGTCATGTTGGGATTGGGGCTATTCCCATAAAAGTTCAATTTGCAGGAAAAAACATTTTGGTGGCAGGTTTGGCACTCCAGCCACCGTAAAACATCTCAGAACATCTCGATCTAAGCAGGCACGACACTATTCTGGTCTCCGCAGGAGTAGCTCTGCTGCAGCTGACCAGAGGAAAGCTGCACACGTCGTGGAGAGGGTGGAGGAAAGCCTTTGGGAGCCTCATCCCCGGATGAGAGCAAACAGGGTCAGGCCTGATGGGCATCGGGGTTGCTGTGGTGCTGAGGCGTCGCCTGCTGCATGGCGGCACTCGGGCCCCAGTTTGAGGCGCGTGGAACTAACATTCCGGTAGGCGTGCGGAACGTCTTGTCTCTCTGGCAAGACGGCCATCTTTCTCTGCTGTCGGGGGAGCTTCATAAACTCAGCGTTTTGGTGGCAGCGCTCTCTGAGGTACGCAGACCAGGGAGTGGTCAGATCTCTGTAGGTAGATACACCTATTTTTGGTCTGGTCACTCTGATGGCTGCCATACTCAGGGAGCAGCTGCTGCTGTAGTGGATGGACTCCTCCCAAGGGTGTCTGATGTCAATCCTTTCAACAAGTGTATTATGAGACTCAGGGTAAGGCACTCTTTGGGTGTCTATGTCTGTTGTCTCAGTGTATGCTCCGACCGCGGTGAGTGATGTCTCTCGGTGAGGGAGACATTTTCCTCGCTACTTCGCTCGGTGGTTGAAGGGCGCCCACGAGGTGACACTCCTCTGGTCATGGGTGACTTCAATGCGACTACTGGCGCTGATGGGGCTATGAGGATTGTGCCAGTGCCCATGGATCTGGAGACCGGGGTGAGAGTGGCTCCGTGATCCTTGACTTTGCGAATGGTTCCAACATCCCCGTGGGCAGACACTGGAGGCTCCTGCAGAACTGCAGGGTATACAGAAGTGTCCAGTTTGTGAATTCTGACCACAGACTTGTCGTTGCTACTCTGAAGATTCAGCTTAGATCCAGTAGGCTACCATCTACTAGGAGAATGAGGCTGGACTTGTCCAGACTCCAAGATTTAGCTGTTTCTGATGAGTTTGCACATAAATTGTGTCCACAAAGTGTGGTAAAAGCTGAAACTTCTTTACTTTTGGGAACATTTCAGGTCCCCATTTGGATAACCTCAATTTTATAAAAATCTACGAATGCAATCAGAAAAGTTAAAATGCGAAAGTCTCATATTTTGTTTGGTTCCTTACGGTTAAGGTTACGGTTGGGTAGGGGTTGAGCTTAGGGTTTTCCCCCACAGAATTTAATAGAAGGACCCCATTTAGATAGGTACAGCAACATGTGTGTTCATGTGTTCGTGTGAACTTTGCATGCTCTACCCCTGCCTCCTGCGGTCCCACCATAAACCTACTCAGCACTCAAATGGTGAAGACCACTTCTCCTATAATGTCTGATGTCTTATTAATGTCTCAAAGTTATTACCGTATATGACATAATATAACAAATTGAACTTTATATCGTTGTCGTAATATCGTTGCCGTAATACTTATTTTATAGAATAGCGAGAATTTCAAGAAAACCTGTGTAACCCTGTTTTCTAAAAGCCTTCACCAACAGGACTTACAGGGAGTCCATCATAATGAGTCCATCGTAATGATTCTTGACCATCGCATCAGATCCTTCATGATCAATTATTGCTCGTGCGCAGATTATTGTGTCCTTAATGAGGAGCTTTACAAAAGAATGAAAAAAAATCTCTCCTGGGACACTGCATGATGGTGTCTGAAAGCAGACAGAGTCATTGCAGACGGACAGCAGATCACCATGTCGAAAGATACTCATCTGCAGCTTCCGGGAAGTTCACGTCCAGTTGCCTTTGATAGATTAGTTGGTGCAGGATGAATAAATAAACAAATGGTACTTATAAACAGAATGATTCGAAACAGATCTGTTGTCTAATGTTAATATTTGTTTAACGTTTATCATTTTTAAAAGAGCCATAGTTGGAGAGAGCTCTCATTAAATAAAATGGGTAACTTTACTTGACAGGGAACAAATACTTGGTAATAGCTGAGTTACTACTGAAGTACAAAACATGAACAAATATAGTAGTATACTTGAGATAAGATGCATCACGATTCATTAATGAGGAACAAACATAATCAGTATTTTGTTTATGTTATTTATTATTGTTCTTTCAGTAGTTCACAAAGGTTTATAGAATTAAAAGATATACTAACTAACAGCTAACGGGCACTGTGTACTTTTGCTGTGCAATATCTTAAGTTAATGGTTTTACACTTACCAATTTTACACTGAAGCCATGCAGCAATGCAAGCTGAGTAACAGCAAATGCGGCTCCTTCAGGCTTGCATTTTTGTTTTTGAGTGTTTCCTTCAGAACTTTTTAAAAAATCAGTTTCATGGGAATGCAAGTCTGGGTATGTTTTTATATCACCACTGGGTCCATGCTTTGGGACTGCTTATCCAGTTAGGGTGACAGCAGTCCAGAGCTGGTGTGGGTGCTAATGTTGGGTTAAGCTTCGCTGTCAAAACACACGCACAAACAGCAGGTCTTTGAGTTTGTAGCATTCTTGGGTATATGAGAAAGAAAGATCACGTAGACAGGAAGAGTTGTTATCCAACGTGCAGTTTACTTTCTATATCCTTCGCATGCCCCGTAGCAATTACACACGCCTAGTTACCTCGTCACTCCTGACGTGCTTACTTCAGAGTCCAGGATGCTGAACAGAAAACCTGGAACAGGACTACAAGCAAACACTACAGAGTTAAAGAAGAAAAACAGAATTTGGAGATAACCCGTATAAATACAGGAATTCAGGCCAGATATCGACCTATTGGTGTGGAAGCATAACCAGCTCACCATTACGCATCAGCATAGCCTGCATGCTAGCATTTCCGACATTTCAGTTTCCGTTTGTTTAATTGAGCAGATGCTTTTGTCCAACGCGACATACAAATGAGACAAATAGAGTAGAACATTAAAAGCATACAGCTGTCAACAAGTCAACTAGGCATAAGTGCAGCTAGACTGAGTTTCCAGTAATTGCCGCAAATAAGTATATGTAATTTCAAAGCAAAAACGATACAGAGAATTTCAGACTAAACACCTTACTGTTTGCTTAAATGAAGAGAGGACTCTGTATGAGGTAACCTATTCCAGGTTTGATAAAATGTGAAATAGGCTTTACTTATTTTTATGAAATATTTTCCCTGAAAGCACAAAGGAAAAATAAACATCAGTAGGGGGCAAAATTCAGTATTGATCACAAATTGAAATAGAAAAGCCAGTTAGGAGACTATTTGTCAAGCCAATGGGTTGTGCGGCTGTGAAATTGAGTGGATTCAACGCACTCAGAGAGCGATAAGATGGATGGAGGCGACACTTTCAGAGTGCCCCGCATGTCACTGCTGGACCCACCCTAGCGCACCCGGGCCCTCAGAGGGATGGAGAAGCTTTATATCGACATCTGTTAGGTTCGGTGCCTGTCTGGCCCTGTCCTGGGTGTCTTTTACCCTTTGGCCAGCAGGTCCCACTGGCGATTCCATTTGGTGATTCCCTAGTGTGTTTTCCTGCTTCCCGAGCTGGCAGGTAGCTCAGTGGGTTGAGTGTAGCTAACACTTCTCCTGTCATGAGGTCAGAGTTGACCTGAGGCCTACCTCCTCTTCGTGTTATATCTTGGTTTTATTTTATCCCCTGGTGTCTGTATGGTTAACATGTCTTCTTAATGATTACCTTGCCCGTGCCTTGTCTATGTTCTGTTTTACTTGTGTTCCTAGTCTCTCCTAGTGTCGATTAGTCCTCAGTGTTTGTCCTTGTTTCCGAGTCTCTTGTGCCTGTTAATTGTAATATACCCCACCTGTTCCTTGTTGCCCGGAGCCCTTGTGATTGGTTGATTTGGTTATGGTTCTCACCTGTCCTGGATCATGTCTTGTTAGCAGTGTATTTAAATGCCTGTTCTTGTTCTCTTTCTCAGTGGTTTGTTGGGGGCTGTCTTGCAGTGTTATTCTTCTTAACCTTAGTATTGGTGATCCTGGTGTTGCTCCCTGCCTTAGTTTGGTTTTTAAGTACTTGTGATCCCTTTGTTTTCTGTTTTTCCTGTTCTGTTCTTAAAGCCCTGATTAGTTGGAGCTGCTGCTTCAATCGTCTCTTCCATTGTCATGCTCAGCCAAGGCAGCATCCGATCTTCACACCTTTTCAGCCTGGAATAATGGGGCCCCAGTCTTGTATATTTCTTTTAAATATGTAGTGTTGTGCTGCATGATTTTGTTGAGCTTTAAAATCTTTTATTCTTAAGGTTTTCTTTTTGAAGGATAACAAGTGTCTCACTCACAAGGAGATTGAGATCAGTTTGCTATTTTAAGGCTGAGCCATGTGATAAAATTGTGTCAGTATGTTGTGCAGATGGAAGAAGCGTCCTTTTGTTAACCCCTGACTCAGTCACGCCTAGGAGCAATTTGGGTCAGCTAACAGCACCACCACACTCTCAGACACAGGGTAAAAATGTGTACCTTTGCTTGTCACTGGGGCCCTACCATTGTAATTATACCTTTTTCAGGTATAGAAATGAACTGAAGAACATCCCAAAGGTACAAACTGCATTAATGTACCATCAATGGTACAGAAATATTCCTTGGTGTCCATTTCTGTACCTTTAAGAAGTACAATTACATACAGCTAAGGGTACGACTTACAGCCCCAGTGACAGGAAAAGGTACAACATTTTTTCCCTTTTTCTGAGAGTGCAGCGTACTAGGATTGCTTCTGTAGGCTCACATTTGGAGTGTGGATGACCAGCCTGGCATGTTGGGGATCTAGCTTCTGCAACAATGAGCCTTTGATAGGTCCGATGGAGGTTGTTGAGAAGCTCCACAGATCTCCACTGAGACAGGGGTCACTAACACGAACTAACGCCCTGCCGTGTACTGAGACAAACAATGGGGTCACTAGGATTCCATTTGGGGTGCCCCGTGGTCGACGAGCTGGTTATTTTGGGTTATTTTAGGTTATCTCACCTAAAATGATAAGGTTTCAGAACAAGAGAAGCTTTTCTGAGAATGTGGACAGCAAGATGCCTTCCATGCCTCCATACACGCCACCAAGAGACTCGGCATGGATTGAGGTGGCCCATGCGTCGTTCACAGGCCGTGGGCATGCACTCATATTTTCCATACTTGAAAATAACCAGGGAATTTTGTTTTAATACAAAAAAACAAGTCTGCAAAATAAACACCACAAACCACAAAAAAGCATGAGTGCACTTTAATTGTACATAATGTAACTGCACATGCAAAAAAAAAATTACTCCTTTAAGTTGATTTTTGTTCTGTCATGAAAGGAATGGTTCTCATAAATCCTAGGGGAATAAATGATAAAAGATATTACAACCGAGACAATGCTGAGTGGAACATTTTGATTAGTCTACAGTGGGAGTGTATACCAAAAACACATCAAACAGACGTCATTAAACTTGTCACACGAGCATTTAATAACATTTCCTTTATTGCCTAATCTATAAAAGGCAATTAAAACAAATTACATCATTCTGTTGAAATTACTGGCCCTTATAAATATCTCCACATTTCAGTTGTTTCAGACTGTTGCACTATTTTTGCAGTATTAGCCACATTTCCGTCTAAACGTTGCACTGATGTTTTGTAGTACTTTTTGCGAGTTTTAAGGCAGAGAGATCGGTGCTTCTGGGATGATGGTGATTGCAGAAGTTCTTAGACGACAGTAAAATGAGCTTGTCACGGTTTAGTTTCTTCTGAATACGCTCCGGAGCCACGTCTTTCGGACCCTCGATTCCACTAACAGCCGCTTGCATTGCTAAGGTCCTACCACTAGAGGGAGTAGTCTTGCTAAAAGATGATCAAAGCAGGACGTACACGCGACTTCGGGCTGCAATGTTCGGCTGTTATAGATAAAATATAATCAACACGATCTCCATTTAATTGCTATAATGACAGAAAGTTGTCCAGTAAGACAACTCCATTTCAGCTTCAGTGCTGCATAGCGTTTCCAGTATTATAATCCTTGGCAAATACAAGCTAAACACTAATCAATAGTAGAAACCTCCGGAAGCCGTTACAACGCCATAGCAATCTGTCCGTAGCATTTACGTATTCACATTAAAATAAAATACATCACTAATAAAATGCTCTTCTAGCTGAAGTAATAACCGGTTTTATGAGAGCTGGAGTGCATCAAGTCCGGCACTGACAAAACACTGAGGCAATTTGTGCCGTGAAGTTGCATTAGAGTTATCGCAACTTAATTGCAGTCAGCGTTCCGCAAGAAAAAAACATCAGCAAGCTGCTGGAATTTAGGAGCAACTCGACAGTTTTTTTCCTTTTGTTGTTCTTGATTTATTAGCACGAGAAAGAATTTTGTTTCAGAGAATACTTAATTGGTTTGATCTCGAGCGTGGCAGATGGTACACAATATCTCTTCTTAGAAAGAGATAAAGGGAGCGCAATGGGAATCCGTGATTACATCGTTACTTATGCTTAATTGGTTGTCTTCAGGAACACACTGCACGAGAACCAGAAAATTCCAAGGAATATATCAGAAGGTGCAATATATCGTATGGCGACAGCATGGATTTCAATAGATGATTGGCCCGCCTTGTCTCGTGCCTTTGCTGCCCGGGACAGACGCCTGCGCCCCCTTCCTCGCGACACTAGATGGGTTTCAAAAGACAATAAAATGGTACCAGGCCTTGAGGGAAATTTTCTGTATCAAATAATTTACCATGGATATATATATATATATATATATATATATAACCTGCAAATGAACTGAATAAATATTATCTGTGTGAGCCTGGGATTAAAACTCTGACCCAGGCTCAGCAAAACTTCTCCATAATGTAAACTGGTGGACAATGTACAGCTTGGTCTTTATAAAAAGTAGTTCTCTTTGTTGTCTGCTTGGTCACAAAGAAATGGCGTGTTGTGCAATCTTTAGTTGATGTTACCTTAAGGGAATACATCAAAGTTTAAAAGAAGCGTTGTTATGACAAAATGTCCTACTTTATCAAAACATCCTACCGTAGTGCTAATCGACAGCCCTAACCCCCCAAACCCCCCTAAAACCCTTACCTTAACCCTAACCCTAACCCCTAAAACCTAACCCTAATCCCAAAACGGTGGAACTGCACATGCGCCGCAAGGCTCAACAACACGTCTCGATAGGTAGGATGTTATGTCAGAACACCGGCGTTGCGTTTAGATTTTATCAGATTTGTGGTCAGAAGCAGACGAAGCTGTTTTGGTGCAGTGGGTAAAAAGGAACAAAACACTTTGCTTTGCAGGAGTACCTGTTCAGAAAAAAAAGGCAGTTTCAGCCCTGCATGCAGCGCAAAAAGCTTGAGAAACAGGCTGGTGCCTGGTGATCCTTCCATATCTGCACTGTAAGGAACAAAGAGTGCAGCCCTGGTGCAAGCAACATTAATATACCCCCAGAGTCCATTTCTGTACCTAAAATTAGATTAAAAGGTGCATTTGCCAACAGTTAGGGTACAATTGGCAGACACTTAAAGGCACAGACCCAGGGATAAGTAATTGGTCCTGCTAAATGTACATTCTGGTATAATCACAGTATACATTTATGTGGCACTTTTATATCTGACACCTGTAACTGAGCTTCCAATCTTCTTAAAACAAACTTGACTGATTTGAAAACCTGGATATTTATTAATGAGTTGCTGGCTGCTCCCTACAGGTACATTTCCTGGATCAAGATCGTGTGCACTGATGGTCTGACAGTGAGTGAGATAAGTTTCCTAAATGTTTTTTTTTTTGTTTCTATCTTATTAGCCTGCTGAAAAAAAATCTGGAAAACACAAAACTGACACTTAAAATACACCAGACCGGGGGTGGCCAATCTTATCCGCAATGGGCCGGTGTGTGTATGCAGGTTTTCGCTGCAACTCCCTAATTAGATTACTAATTAGAGGACTGATTGGCTGAAGAGTCCTCACACCTGGGTTTGGACAGCTGACCTACAGGTTATCCCAAAAACCTGCAGATTCTGTTCTCGAAACATTCTGTTCTTCAATGACATCTACTTACTTTTTTATACTTTACAATTACTTGTCACTGGGGCTGTGCCCTTAGGGGTCTTACAAATGTACCCTAGCTGTAGATAAATGTACATTTTAAGGTAGGGTTAGGGACTCTGAGGAACAGCTTTGCTGTACCTTGGAAATGTACCAGAGCTCTTCTTTCTGACAGCGTAGGTCGGTGTGTCATTATCACCCAAAAGTGGGTTGCCAGACCATTTCCACTGGGTCGCATTTCCACTGGGTTGAAAACAAAAATTGAGAACTACTGATTTAGATCATTTGTAGATTTAATCTGGTTATACAACATGTTATCCCTGCTAAATAATCCCCAATTGGATTATACCATCCAAGGATAACAGGTACAAATCTTGAACCATTACAGTACCAGTCAGGCTGGCTGATCTTTTACAGGCTGCAGAGCAGTTTGTTCATGTGGAGAAACAGTTCTTTCGTTGTTCCCAAGTAATTATTAAGATAGTATAATAGTGTATTGATAATGACACATTATCATAAGGTAACAGTATTTGAAAAGGCTAATGTTTTTATGCAGGGAGAAAGCAAACCTTTTTACAACACTTGCTGATTCCAACCATTGTTTCACTTGCTACAATTTTTTATGCCTTTAGTTGTAATAAAGAGATTTGTTTCATAATATTTTGAGCTATTCTAAGCTGAGTACAATCTGTCTGACCTGCGAAATCTGGAAAGCCATATTTATCCATTTGAACAAAAAAAAATAATTGACCTTTAAACAGTACTCTTCAGAACACCGTAAGATGCCATTTACAGCCGTCATTTTTAGTTCCATTCCCAGGCGGGTTGCCCGCGTGTGAGACCAAGTTGTGAGGAAACCAAGCAGCCGAAAGGGTAGCATTAATTGAATTCGGTTCTGATTACTTATATGTTATAGGCCGTCGTACTGTCTGTACAAATGTGTCTGTCAGATGTCAAGGCTGAAAATACAGTTCACTGTAAAAGTTTATAGTGTGATTTGGTTTAATAAGAGGCAGCTTACCCAAAAGGACATGAAAACAGTCGATCGTCAAAATAACGTTTTAATGGTTTTATGTGGTTTTTAGAGTCATATAATTGTAAATACTTAAATGCAGTGTCAGCAATTTCAACATAAATATGAACAGGCTACTTTATTCTGCGTTAAATTGTAAACAACGGCATTTCAAATTTTAGATAAGCATAAATGCAATTAAACATTAATTTGTTTTTTGGAATAACATGTTCGTAATAACATACCAGCCGAACACTAATCAATTAGGCCTATGTTAAACAGTTTATTTAGTGTATTAATAATAATCGTTAGTTTGTAGCCTATATTAATCTGTATAGCCGGTAATATCAAAGTATGCCATGTAGCCTAAATTATTAAAATACATATGGATTTTGCAGTATAAAACGATTTTAGTTCAATATGCATGTTTAATTTTAAAATACGTATATGATATATAGGCCTTATATATTCTGTGGTTGTCGCCACATACTTATGCGTGAGTTAGCGATTAACAAGTACCTTTTCGCTCAGTAAGTGTTGCCATAGACTAGTGATTAAGCAGATGACGATAAGGCAGCATCACCATTTAAAATACGGTAGCATGGGTTTTTCATGTCTGATCATTGACGGGGGTTTTTCAGAAAGGAAACCTTGTTGTACGTTACGAGCACTGGGCACCAACACGTAGGAACCAACGAGCATTCTTTACACTGTCAATTTACATTATACAGACCACCGGTAACACGTCGGGCAGAAAAAAAATGTGACATGGAAATAGACGTGACTACGGACGGACGATTACATTTTCAGTTCTCTTAGACGTAAGCATTTATGTCGCATACATTTTCATTTCTTGAGGTCAGGTTTTATATATATATATATAAACATGTGACTTCATAAAAATGTGCAACAGAGTCGCCCGGAAAACAGAAAGCTGCCTCATCTCAGAAGCAAATTGCAGAACTGAGAAAATTATTTCAGATATCGCTATAGGGAGAAAGCACCTCAAACTTGCTCGTAAAACTAAGATCAGAGGAGCCGGGCTGCGCAGCGTCAGTTGGCTTTCGAAACACTTCAGTTCTGAAGTTGTGCACGACGGCCAGAAGCGGCGGATCTGCGCACAGGCACCCTTTTCCGTAATCTCATCTCATTTTTATTTGGCGTTACTGCTGGCGTGCATTGGGTTTTTTTTAACCAGTTTCGCAAGTGTGCAGACACCAGCCACACTGACTGGCTGCCACTGTATTTTATTTCAGTGCCTATCACGTGGTCCAGTGACAGAAGCTCGCTGTCGGAATGGGGGAACTATAAGAAAGACTCTAAGTGAAAGCACTAAAACATTATTTAACTGAAGGAAGGAAGGCGATTTCAGCCGAACAGGGAGAAATCAGAAAACTGAAAAAGCACTGGCTTCTTCGAAAATGGACGCGTCTCTGAGAGTTTAATGCGCATGGATGATTCATATTTCCATTTAAGTCTGCCTAAGATTGGTGCTTCTTCTGGATGTAAGTACAGCGTGATCGTAGAAAATATTTGTAGCGGACAGACATTTGTTTCGTTGTTATACGTCACGAGTATTCGGTCAACTCCAGAAAGGAAACTTAATTTTTCTTACAATATTTTGCCCCACGTTGAAAGGCGTGTATGGCATTTTGTATGAAGCTCGTGGTCGAAGATCGCGATGACCAAGTAAAGACAAACTGCCGTATTGTAATTCGCATTTATGATTAAAATAATGAAATAGCACGAACGCACAACTGGTGTGATGCTGTGGAGGTTTTAGAGCAACATCGGTGCCTTTGCCAATGACGGTTCTTAAATTCCACTGAACAATTTACAAAACAAGGAAATGGAGCGCGCGAACATCTACAGAAGACCACTGTGACAGCGTTTGCATATTACTGCACTCGCACATTTTAAGATTTTTAAGATCCATCCTATGTTTTTACTTTTTTGTTCATTTTTTCCCGAGCCATTAATAAAAGGTGGAAGAGAAAGACGCTTAAAATCACCAATGGGGTCGTTTGGATTGAAAGCAACAGCTTGCACTTAGCTCAAGTATTCAAGTTGATGTAGCAATTCTTCAGTAAGGCGTACCGGGGGTGAAGGAAGTAAGCTGTGTGGACAAGAACCTCACAGGACTGTTGGCACACCCTCCCATTACCAAATATCCACCCCGAAGATAGTGACACTGCCCCAAACCTCCATCTAAAACCCTGTGTCTCAGATGGCTACAACATAATCAACATTCATCTATCGCTTCCTGCAACCGTCGGAGTCATTCAGTGAACTGAGTCAAATCAGAGTGATCTCTGTGCTTAATTAGAAGCGAACAGTGCTTTATTTTTCTATAGTCTTGTTTTATCTCGCGGCTGCAGGCTGATTAATAGTGTTTTTGAATTATCAACACGATCCTATCCTGTTCAATCATAATTATATGTGCATGACCGGGGATCCCGCAGCGCACTCCCAGCCCCAGGTGGTGATGCCATGCCCCGCAACCACAGCGGAGATGAAGGCGGCTCTGGCCTCTGGATGAAGAATTCGCCGGGGCACCGCGCTGCCGGAGGCTATGCCTTGAAAGATGTGGAGTCCGGGCGAAGGATGAACAGGGCGAGGGACGGCCCGGTGTCGGCCGGACTTGCTTCGACGACAGGTGCGGAGAACCAGAGCGGAAAGCAGGGGGCCCGCCTGAGCCTGCTGGGGAAGCCGCTCATCTACAGCGCGCAGGGTGGTCGCAGAAACGTGCGCTATCGGAGGCTGCAGAACTACCTGTACAACGTGCTGGAGAGACCCCGCGGCTGGGCTTTCGTGTACCATGCCTTCGTGTGAGTACTTTGAATGACGATCACTGCGCAAATAAATGCAAGTAAATAAACAAATGGTCGCCCTGTAAATAAGTGTAAATGCGCGGAACTAGCACTGCATCAAATCAACCTGTTGCTATATGTATCGATATTCTGTCAAGATTAACCGACTGCATTTGATTTATTCGCCCTCAATACGTAGATGTAGTCTACTTTAATTCACGGATGAGACTTTTAGCAACGCTTTTCGGCCTCTAAACATACTTTGGCATGACTTATTTCCAGCTATTGGTGCTGAGAAAAATCCTCCATCAAGCGTGAGAAACCGAGCCCTGTCATCACAGCAGACTTTCACTAAAATTGTTTGTTTCTTGCAGCTTTTGGGTGATGCATCACAGAGGAACTCAATAAAATTAAAGCCCATTTTAGTGGAATTGTAGTCATTTTGTAACCGCTAAGAATAATAAGTGTTGAAATGAATACGAAATAAATCAGTTCACTACAATGATAGTTATAGTGGAAGCGCTATATATTGGAGTCGGCGAATGTGTGCCTGAACGGCGGTCTCGACACCGCTATTTGACTTGCAGAGCGATCACTTCCACCACACTTGAGCAAAGCTATCCGGTTAATCATTAGCTTTTTATACGCAAAACGTGATTTAACTTCATTTATTGGATGATTTTCTTCCTGTAGTGAGCGCGGTCTTTGTGAAAGAAAATTACATGGAGGTTCAAATGCCTGGTTAATACTAAATAATTGGAAAAAGGCTGCATTTATTTATTACCAACGAATTAAGTTATTAAGTTGGTTATTAGCTCTATTCTGAATGCAACAGTTGTTAACCGCTGTTAATTACGCTTGGTACGGTCACAGTGGGTGGTTACGGTTACGTTGCTGTATTTCGTCCTTGTTTTATTGGTACACATCAGTAAGGCAGTGTGAAGTAATTTTGTTTTCGGACATAAACATTTATTTGATACAAAAGTCATGTTATAGACCAATTTATACCAGCACGAACAGTTGTTCCTAATTAGACATTGCATGCTGTTTAAAATTTGTATTTACTTTTTTTGGAGGGGGGCATCTTGACTTGTGAGTATGTAAAGGTGTGGTTGATTGGCTATGGAGTAACAAGGTGTTTGTTTCTATGACAACTGGGAAGTATGTAACGGTATGGCTAACTGGTCATGATGTAACAAGGTGTTTGTTTCTATGACAACTGGGCAGTATGTGATGGTATGGCTGACTGGCCATGACGTGATTTCTTGCTACACTATGATGGCTATGGTAGCACCAAAAATATCGTCTCCTTGCAGTTGTCGTCATGTCACGTCAAGGTTGAGTGATCTTCACTGATATCTCGGACAGCCCTGCTCAATGAGGGCCGCATGTTCTTAAACTGACCGAAGAGTGCTCTCCTGGAAATCGCTGCTGAAACATGGTTGTGGTCAGGGGTGGGGGGGAGTTAGGATGATTCCAAAGGCCCCGGAGTGACAGGGGCCCTAAAAAATTTGGAAATTTGCTGTATTGGTCTGGACTGGGGGGGGG
>JAODKF010000119.1:1416470-1427366 GCA_026779585.1 Mormyrus proboscirostris | reverse complement strand
CCCCCAAGAAAAAAAAAATTGATTGTCCCCGAACAATACAAGACCCTGAGAATGAAATTAAACATATACGTCTCGGAAACTTTCTTGTCTCAAGCCTCTGAATGCACCCCCCCCGCACGCCCCAACCAAAAGCTCTCGTTTGTTACACAGGATGGATGGAAAAAAAAAAAAAACGTTTTAATGGCCTTTGCTTGTTTTATGAGAACGAGGTGACGTGCTTGTGAGAACGCCGTGGTCCCTCAGGGCCCAGCTGGTGGGTACGGGAGCGAGGACTCGCTCAGGCTTCTGTGTCTGAGTAAACAAACGGAAAAGCTCCCCGAAAACCCGTTTGATCTTCCATTTCTGCGCTCCATGTTCACACAGGCAATATTATCCAGACAGCCAGATGTGTGGTAGGATATGAGGGCACAGCCCCCGGGCATCGAGGCTGGGGGGGGGGGGCGGGCACAGGTATCACCAGGCCGCACCCCAGCCAAGTGCCGATTTAGCTTCTAGTCAGCCGAGTGCATTTCTGTCCCGTGTCCAAGTCATTCGCCGTGCGGTACGGGTAAAGGTGACAGACGAAGACGGAAAAAAAAAAAAACCTAATTGGAGAGATATTAGTGTTTGCGTAAAAGCGCATAGCATTCACGTGAAGTCAATTCTTCCTTTAATTTTAGACTAATAAAAGATGGCTATGATCGACCAGGCCGTGGTGACTCCAGTCCCTTCTGGCGTGATCCCAGTGTACGCTTTGTTTAAAAACCACACGGATGGTTTGGTTTTACTACCCCCCCCCGCCCCCCAGCTTGACATGCAGCTTCAGGATGAGTTATGACAAGAGCAATTTTGATTATGATGCGATTAGTTAATTAAATGAAGATGTGGGAAGTGAATTATGTTTGCATCTCTGGAAAGACTGCTAATGGACAGAACATGTCTCCTCACCCCTCTTTGAGAACAGAGGCTCCCTCAGAAGACGCATCTCCATCATAATGACCGTGGCATGTAGATTTATTTCATTTTCCACTGGCCGTCCGCAGCGGAGGCGTGGGATTGGCCGACAGGTTAAATCTCGCCCCAGATCTTCCCAAACTAACTTCTGGCCCCGCTGCAGGTACGGGGTTTGGTGATTGTCTACGTTTGGACACATCTCTCTTGTCTAGGCCTGGTGACAAGGAGCAGAAAAACGGATTCCATGTTTGTCGTTAGAGCCATTTTATTTATTTAGCAGCCATTTTTTCCCAAGGTGAGGAAGCAGGGTCAGACAGTCTTTTGGGCTGTTTGGGGTTATAGGCCTCACCCTGGGGATCATTGGCAAAAGCACTCTGCTGATCATGGGATTAGAACCAACGACCATCTAACGATCGGAATAGCTTCCTAACCCACTGCGTCACGCACTAAGAGATCAGTGGGATTAGGGTTTGTGTCTTCTTGCCTCCTGCATATTTTCAACACCTCAGCGTGTGACATTTCGGGTTCAAATCCCAGACAAGCCATGCTGAGAAGGATGTAACACTAATGTGTATGGGCTGTGATCTGAAAAACATCTCATGGCCTGACTGCTCTCGATCATTTTCAGTCCATTGCGGTCTCAAGTCACAGTTTTGCTTTCATCACATGGTATGGTGTGGGAGTGGTAAAGACTCCTGGGAGGAGGCCAGGTGGGGACTCGCCATAGGAAGTGCCTCTGATGAAGCCTGCACCATTTTGCTATAAATAGCTGGGCCCGTGTGTCGACCAACTGAAACCACCGACGGTACAGCATTAGTGCTCGTGTCCCACATGCGCGACACTTGGAAACAAAGGCACCGTCAGCACTTTGCTTCTTAGTGAGACAGAAATAGTGTCCCTGATTTGAACCAGCACGTGTGGAGGGGGGCATCTCAGCCTCAGAGTGATGGCCGGCTGGGTTAATCACATTCTCCCAAGCTGGGTCATCGCTTTTCGGGACTCTTGCCGCCCGCGCGAACATCTGTCACGTGCAAACTTCAGCGGTTAGCTGGAGTCGGCGCCCTTGATCGCGTGACACGGCTGTGTGGCCCCGGATGCTGAGGAGAGGAACTCCCATCATCTCTGAGTGCAGCCTTCCTCCTCACCGATGGTGAGTCCGTTTGGGGCTCAGGCTGTATTCCTACACTCCCACAGAGAGGTTCATTCTAATTAAACATTGGCTTAAATATGTAAAACTGATGAATAAAGAGACAAATCTTCACAATGTGTGTAAATTTGAAAATAAAGTGCTAAATTCTATTTATTTTGATGATGGTTTTTTTGAGCAAGCAGCGTCAGACAGTATTTAGAGAAACTGGAGGTTAAAGGCCATACTCAGAGGCCGAACTCACTCTATTGATGCTGGGATTTGACCCAGCACCCTTCCACTTACAGACACGGTGTCTAAACCCCTTGAGCCACCCCTCCAGGAGACATTGCCACAACATACGTGTCATTATTCTGTAACGTCTTTCATTAAACATATTCTCTTGCCCTGCTGGTACACAAATTGTAATGACTGTTAGCTGTGCTGACATGCTTTGCAAGTAAATGCACCCACTTATCTTGAGTAACTTTCAGAGTGTTAAGGAGTTCCTGGGATGCCAACGCTGTGCCCTGGATGAGAGAGACATTTCCGCCACACAGATATGAGACGTCGTTCCTCGTAAGAAGCTTACACACTCTTCAGGTGAACCCAAGAACATATATGCCTGTAGGGTCTGCGAGAAGTTCCTCTTTAATGCAGTTCCAGCCTCTGATCACAGGGTTAGTAGATTAGTGCTGGACTTCAAGTCTTCGTTCTCCTGACCTCCATCAGCTCCAGAATCTCATTTATTTGTCATCTGAGTCCCTATTTTCACATTTTTTTTATCGTATTATGCTGTTTCCCTAGCGGTTTTAAGAAAAGAGAAATAGTCCTTTTCTGAGGAAGATAAATTTTAGTAGGTAAAGGGGAAAGATTTATGAAAAATCTCAGACACAGTAAGCTTCACGAAGTGACCCATTTCTTACGAGTACAAAGGTGGGGGGATACACACATCATCACGTGTCCATGCACCTCACACTCACTGCCGTGTCTGGCAATTCCAACCTTGACTGGAATCAGACTCCCTACTGGGTTCATCTGTGGAAGCAGGACAAAAACATAGCGTTTCTGTAAGCAGTTGAAGCAGGGACGTGGCAGGGACATGGACACCCTGGCAGACTGTGGGGGGCCAGAATTTCTAGCTACCAGGGCTAAAAACCACCCCCACCATGTTCCCCAAGGTATGGGGGTTTGTAGCCTTTACCTGAATAGTAGGTTGAAATCTGGGGAAAAATGTTTTTCCACAGTGTGGTTGGGGTATGCTTGGAGACGTCGTCTGTTTGTCGTGTTAAGAGCCTCGTCCGTGCATTGAATTCAGCTGGAGGATCCTCATCTGGAGCTGAGATGATTGAGTTTGGATGGTGCCCCCATATGAGAGCGCCACCTGGTGTGGAGGATGTCTCCTCTGCCTTTTTTATTCTTATTTATTGTAGCTCGGACCTGGAAGAGGCGGCAGCCGTATCCCCACAGATCTGCAGACACCGCGTGGTGTGTGCCAGTCAGTGTTTGGTGAGATGGAGGCAGAAAGGGGGGCCAGACTAGATTAATGTGTCTTAAAGTGACAGCTCACGACAGCTGAGTGGTTTAGCCATTTATTACGTGTTGAGAGGAGACTGGGATGTTCGTAATTTGGCTGAAATACGGTTCTGCGCTTATTGCATGTTTATTACCTCAACATGCGAATATAGAGCTGCAATTTCCGACAGCAGCCATGAAGCTCTCTTTGTACTTCTGATTATTTTTAATGATTTCCTTTTTCCGTAATCGTTTTTTTTTTTTGTTATTAGAATTTGGTGAAAAGTGGTCATTGTTGACACAGCACACAATGCGTCCTCTGTATTTAACCCATATGTGACATCGTGACATAGCAGGGGGGCAGTGCCTTGCTGGTTAGGGATTCGAACCAGCAACCTTCAAACTACACGTGCGCTCCCCTAACCATTAAGCCCCCACTGCCCAAAAATTTTGGGAATTGAACCCAGGCCGTAGCAGTGAGAGCAAGTGAGACCACCAGGGACAGCTCATTTAAGAAGTCACACTAACAGAATCAGTTTATATTATTGTTTTGCTTTTTGGAGTCAGCTCTTTATGTTGCGGTGTGCGATCAGCCTTATGTCATATGGAAGGATGATTAGCTTAGCGTTAGCATTAGCATTAGCATTAGTGTTGCTGCATTAACACAGTAAAAGGTGTCACGTAAACACTGCCCCCGTCAAAGTCGCCAGCCCTTCGAAAAACCGTTGGAGTGAAATTGCTCTCCTTTAACATGTCAACAGATTGGCAAACGGAGAACATGATCATCTCCAAATTTGTCAGTCCCTGATGCTGCGCTACGCTTCAGTGTGTGGGAAAGTCGCTCTCGATTCTGCCAGGCCCGGGTACCATGTTTTAGGGATGCCCATGTGCCGCTGGTTTGGTGCCACCGCCGGCACTCCCATCCTTTGGCAGCGTCGCGTTTCGCGGCTGATTAATGGTCCCCGGCGTGAGTGTCTCTTCACGGCCATGATCCGGCTCCCATCCCGGTGCTGCCCTCAGTGCGACTCACCCTCTTACCGGGTCAGTGGCATGAATACCACACCAAGTCCTTCATCACACCACGTGGACACTTAATCACGGCCGGGAGGTGATCTATCATTACCCTCAATTTAATTAGCCCTGGGAGGTTGGCGGGGCGGCTGGGCTTGAGCCTGAGTAATTCCCTTGACCTATATCTTCAAGTTTCCCCTTCTGATTACCCTCCACGATCCAACCTGAGGAGTCCTTCCGGAATGATTCGGGGCCTCGGAGAAGCCTCATGCGGACACGTTGTTCGCACCATCTAACATCGCTCAGAGCCCGCTAGTTGTCCCACTCGCTTCTGGGCCCGGCGAGTCCGGGCTGGCGTGTCACGGCACTGACGTTCACCAGACGTCGCGGGTCGGCATTCCTGCTACGTGAATCGGAGCGCTGATGGCGTTAATGCAAACATTTTAAATCTCTGCAGCTTTGTGCCCGAAAGCTGCGCTAATTACTGCACCATGACTGATATTTATGGAAAATCACCTGAAATAATGTTTTCTTTTGGATAAGTCTGTTCATTTGCGTTTAAAGAGCTTGAGCAGAAACAAAAAAAAAGGATGTTTCTGTACGTGTCATAGCCTCGGGGAGTGTTTCTCTGTACGCCAGACACTGCGGCCGCATTAGCATGATGATCGCGTCGAGTTCATTCAGGCCCTAGCTGGTTTTTCCCCATAGCAACCAGACATGACAACTGTTTCATCACCTGAGATGGTTTCCACTGTTGTTTTTCACACTTAATAAGACGAAACGCCAGAGTGAACCAGTCAGGCCTCGGCCTTGTGGGGGTGTGATACCACTCCCCCCCCCCACTGCAAATCGCTGGTGCCATGTCTGTGCCGCATCAGTGCAGTGCGCGGTGGCCCAGGTGCGTGGTGAGATCTCTCTCTGCCGTGAAGGTTGGGGTTAGGCTTAGTGTCAGGGCTGCTCAAGGTGACTCAGGTTCACAGCCAGACTGAGTTTGGGCAGAATCTGCCTGGCTGCTTCTCTAGACAAATCTCCCGCCGCTTTAACAAAGCGCGGGCAGACACAGTCACTGTGCGTCCTCGTTTTTTGTATTTTTTTGTGTCCCGACTCGTTAGACTCTCCGCGGTGACTGTCACGTAAAGACAATATGAACGGGACCTGCCAGCGAGCATTAGTCTTCCAGAATGCTGGGCCAGCGAAAAAGCAGCCTGCGGCATCACCTGAGTCGGGATGGGTGCCGGCGGAGCCACCGTGGGCCAGCTCGTCATGCTGCCTGGGGACGCGACCCCACACCCACCTGGTGGCCCAGGTTCACCTGAACATCACTCTGCATTGTGCCCTGGCAGATTCTGCCCCTGAATGAGCTCGAAGGATTCCGTCTGTTTTTATCAGTCCATCCATCTGTGACAATCTGGTACAGGGTCGTGGGGTATTTTTGCTAATGTGTGTAAGAATTATACAGTAAGAGTAGGAAATAGGGTTACCTGGTCGAATATGTGCTGCAATCTTTGACCTGTTTGTTTTAGTGTAATGAATGTCTCCCCCCAGTGGGAAGTCGCGCTTTAGGTACTGATCGTACCACCTGGGTCCTCGCCATCATTCCCACCCTGAGGTTCCTGCAGTAACAGTGTGTCACCACCGAGGGGCGCACATTCTGGCACAAAAGGATAAGCACTAGGATTACAGCGTGGCTGCTGAGCAGTGGCTGATGTTAAAGTGCGGTTCCCGTCATCCGAATGTTACTGGTTTGAATCCCGGTACCAGCATTGTGTATTCATGTTGCATCCTTCCATTTTGTGTGTCTGGATTGGGGTTTGAACCAGCAATATACCAGCAAGGCAGTGTTTCTCAAACCAGTCCTCACGGTCTCCCAGATGGTTCACGTTTTTGCTCTCTCCCATTTCCCTGGTAATTCTGGGAAAATCCTGGGCTAACGGTTTTAAAGTGTGGAAGACAGGAAGCCTCATAGAAAGACCCCCAGTCCCCCCCTGTTTGCACTTCGGCTGGTGCTCAGCAGATGGGGAGGCAGTTCCTGTGATCAGAAGGTGGCTAGTTTGAATCTCAGGGTCGACAGAGTGGTTGGACCGCTTTAGATAAACGCGTCGGCTAAATGAAAACAGCTAAATTCCCTCCCTGCGGTTGGAACTTTAGAGGAGCAGATGTCATCGTGGTGAGACGACGATCACCTGTTATGGTGGAGCAGCGCTGGGATTCGCCGCCACGAATAATGAGCATTTGCCTTAAAAAGCACCCAACGTGCCGCCCTCTGAAAAGCCCCCGTGTCCCCCCGACAGCTGTCCATCAGCCGGATGGGCGAAGGTGGCAGCCAGGGAGCTGTTCTATTGAGGAGCCATTGCTGTCTGCCTCCTGCCTTTTGATTAATCGGCTCCCCAGCACGGCATCCCCTTATGTGACGGCCGGGCGTGAGCCTCATCGTTCATTATCCTCCAAATTTAGACGGAAGGAGCCAATGGAGATGGGTGTAGCATATCGCGCCGTCGGCCGGGGGACCTGATTTATGGCTCCCTCACTATTTCGGGGGGCTGGGGTATCACCTGTGAGGGGCGCAGAGCAGAAAAAGCCCCACTCAGCACTATTTTGACATTTCGTTTTTACCACCGTGCCAGTAACCTGCGCGTGAGCGTGGTGCAGCAGAAAGTCGGCTGCAGCGAGGAAGAAGCCGCTGCGTCTACCAAACCCCCCCGCCGCCCCCCCGTTCACTTTAATTTATGGACTGAGTAGTCAGCAACCTCACAAAATCCTTGTTTGTTTCCAGCCGCCTCGCTTATTTGGCTCGCGATCGCCTGCCAATCCTCACAGTTGCCTTTTCACCATCTGGAAAAGCACGAGTTTCCTGCAGCCTTTAACTGAAGCCTTTGCGATGATTTTCCGTCGCAATTCGAAGTCGTCTTCGGATCTCAGGAATCGCAAGATTTCACCATCATGCACAAAGTCACCTAAAATGCTTTTGCTTTAAATATAGATTATTTATAAACGCTTTGAAGTCGATAAGGTATGAAAGGTAGCTACCTGGTTAAAAGTGCCTGTTCTAGCTCTTGGACAGCAGATGGCGTAGTGCTTAAGGACATGATCCTGTCATGCAATGTTGGATTGTTTGTTTTCCCCAGAAGTTTCTGCTATTTCTCACTGAAGCTTCTGTATGTTAGCTAAATTAGTACAATAAAATGTCAAACTTTATAAACAGGCAAAGATTGTAAGATGCTGTGAAATGACCTGCCAGCTAAAAAACAGATCTGCGATTACCTGTGATTTGTCCATCGTCAAACTGCTTGCCAAGTGCAGGGTCATTGGAGGGGAGGTTTGTAGCCCATCTCAGTTGGCACTGGATTAGGGCACCACCTGAATGTCTTCTGAGGGCAGTAACTAAATAAAAAAACAACACAGTTGAATTTGGACTTCATGCACCTTCCACTTGGGAACAAACTTCCTGGATGTTGCTGTTGTGTGGAATGTGGACCGCAAGTGTGGGAGCGACGACACTCCCGTTTCAGTCTGGACAAGCTCACGTCTGGTGACAGGAGCTTTATATCCAATCAGCATTAAAGTTACTGTCACATGACTACAGGCGGCGTCGATTTAGTCAATGAGATGGCAGGTGGAGGTCATGTGGGGAGGGGGCAAGTGAGGGGTTGATGATAAGAGCATTATGTCCCTGAACTCAGACTCTCCACGGGGGAGGTGGGGGCTTCGATTAGTCTCCAGCTGACATGATCTCCTGAATGGTCGGTAACTACTGTCCCCAAGGAATCATGGGAGTCTGGTGAACAGGGCTCTCATTGCTTAAATGACAGGAAGCTTGTGTGTCATTCTAACCAGCCATTAATTCCAGGCGGCTTAGCGCCTCCGACGGAAGCTATCAATAGGTACCAGGTGATGGAAACGCCGATTGGCCGGCCTTTTTCCGGCCTCGTGCTTGTACGGCCTGTATCAGATTTCGACTGGCAGTTACGCAGACTGCGCCACGGCTGGTCAGAGATCATTTTAAGTGGTTAGATTTCAGAAAAGCCATGAGTCATTTGGCCAGATCGAAGGATTCCTCTCCTGCTCCCCCACGGGACTAAGGGGTGCACATGTGGTGGCGTCAATGAACTGACTACATTTGGGGGGGGGGACAGAACTCGTGACACCCCCGGTCGCTGTCTGTGGTGGAGCAGGCGAGCAGCTGCCTTTAACTGGGGACCACAGCACCCCTCCGTCAGTGTGAGCCTTTTACACTTAATTTAAGGTTGCTGTGATCCACCGGCCGACCCAATGCTGCGCTACTGAAGGTTGAGACACACACACCCCTCAAAAAAAGCGGGTGCCATACCCTCTGGCTACTTTCCTAGTTCTCACTCCACAGGGTGCCGTTGGGGCTTTTCATACTACTTGACTCGAAAAAGCACCTCCGGGTCGCTGGGTATCAGGCGCTGTGGGGCTCGTAGACCAGCCCTGACCAGCTGTTTGGGGGGGGTTTGTAACCCTATGTCACTGGATTTGGGTCGTCACTGCAGAATGCAAACCCCCCCCCCCAATCCCTGCTGTGTTGGCTTGTGCCCCCTTGCAGCTGTTAGTGCCTCTCTGGCTGCCGGAACAGGCCTGTGAGGTCGGGTGGGGGGGGGGTCACGCCTAGGAGGGGATCCGGCAACAGCTGTGTGGCATGGGGTCGAGCGCACAGGGAGGAGTCAGATGGCAGGGGAGGAGGGTGACAGCAGCAGCAAGGGTTCCCTCAGGATATACACAGCCTGGGGGGGAACGGCGGGTCGCTGGGCAGCATCTGCTTAGCGACAGCTTTCTGGAGTTTCCGTCGCTTGCAGCCGTTGCTGATCTCGGCCCCCGCGAGTGCCATGCTGGCGCTTTTCCCGCAAAAGGTGACAGTGCGGAGAAAATTGCACGCGGGAGCGAGTTGGCCGCCGCGGGCGGCTCTTACGCTGACAAAAATCCTGCGCACTCTTTACGGGGCATTTTATTAGACAGTAAACAGAGTGCAATAAGTTAGCCTAATATGGGGAACAGGGAGGGGGGAAATTAAGCCTTGGAAATAGGAGTCGCTAAATGTTTATATGGCTAATTAAGCTGAACCTCTCAGATGGCTGGTCGCAGCAAGAAATACTGTAAACTGGAGATGGATTTTCTCCATTAAGAAGGGTGTTTACATGTCTGAGGAACGCCCCCCCTCTGAAATCCAAAGTGGTACGGTCAGAGAATTAACTGTATGTGAACATCGTATCTCCATGGTTGTTTCGAACCCGATGGAAGGGAGAGTCTGCAACTATCCTTTCGAACGGGTCTTACCCTACAGCACCGTAAGACTGGAGCCGGGAATCAAGAACTGTCCCCGATTCGTGAATCCAGAGGAGATGGTTGAACAGATGAATCCAGATGAGGCGCAGTTTATGTTTCATTTGTTTTTCTGGGGTGACTGTTGAGCAGATGTTAAGTACGTTCCTGCACAATCGTGGCACCGGGGAGGACGCGGGCGTGCGATCCACACGGGATTTATCCGCGTTCTATCGGCGGGTCGTACGGGTGGATGCGGGGACGGCACTGGCCGGCCTGGATGCTGTCGGCGGGAACACGGAGCCGCACAGCGCCCCCCCTTGGTGTCTTTTATGGAACAGCTGAGAAGAAGTTATGGGACTGGCTCATAACTGTAGAGGCCCCTATGAGCCGATCGCTTTGTACTGTAATTAGTACATGTGCCACCGCTGGTCCTGGGAGATCTCGCTCCTTGGGTGGCACAGCGCTAAACGCTCTGCTACGATCGTTCTTTACCCCCCCCACACCCCCAGCCCCCAAGGGCCGGCTGAGAGCCAGGTGGACTTATAAATCTGAAAAACATACATGGCCTCCAGAATACAAATACAGGGGACTCAGGGCTGCATAAACACCAAGCGCATAATTACATATCACGCATCTCGGGGCGGCTTGGGCCCTCGAGGATGGATTAGGAAGGGGGTCCTTTGGAATAACATCGGCGTACAGAAAGAAATCCGTTACCACAACAGCGGTGCGTCCGTTCGTTAATGTTGCTGTGTCTGCTGGATGTGCGTCGGCCTTTGAGCCCTCGTCTGCCCCGTGCTTTTGGGTCACTGGGCTGTCAGGTGGTTGATTCCGGGGCATTCCGTGATGAATCTGGGGTGTTCCCTGAAACCCCAAGCCACCACACCAGGCCTCCGTGAAACACTAGCCTTGCTTGAATAGTCACTTGCTTGAAACACTAGCCTTGCTTGAATGGTCACTTGCTTGAAACACTAGCCTTGCTTGAATGGTCACTTGCTTGAAACACTAGCCTTGCTTGAATGGTCACTTGC
>JAODKF010000119.1:1390852-1402010 GCA_026779585.1 Mormyrus proboscirostris | reverse complement strand
GTCCCAGCTCAACATGGCCCTGGAAGACGGATAGAAGGATGGATGTAAAAGATGCATCCACCATTCCAGATTTTCAGGCACCTTATTCACTGGTGTAACACCCCCCTGCCCCCCCTTGGGATTTGAATCAGCAGATATTTGCCGTAGTGCTACTCGCCGCTATGGACTGTCATCCTACTTTCGCTCTTCTGATGCCTTTGCTGTTTTGCTGGGTTTACATCTCTGTACGCCCCGAGGTGTCTAACGTCTCTGTACGCCCCGAGGTGTCTAACGTCTCTGTACGCCCCGAGGCGTCTAACGTCTCTGTACGCCCCGAGGCATCTAACGTCGCAGTGGTGCTGAACAAGGTATAAACTGGAGCATGTCAGCTTCGCAACGGCCCCAGCTTTGATGTCGTTCTACTCGCCTGCAATCTTTGCTGATTATTAATGGATTAGGGCCCTTAACCAGCCCAGTGGGGGGGGGGGGTGCATGGCCACGACCTGTAAGCAGGATAATCCTGGCGGGAGCCGTGTCCCCCCTACACAGGCACATGGAAAAACATTGGCTAGAGAGAGTAATGAGAGCGAAACAATCAGAATGGAAATACTTTCATTATCTTGAAGCTCAGCGCTTCATTCATGAGCAGTTTACATGTGTCTGCCTCAGCTGCGCAGCGAAAGGCTTCATTCATGGCCAGCTCACGCATGCCTGCTTCATCTGCGCATCATCTACTTCATACATGGGCAGCCTCCTCGCTAAAAATGCATAAATGCATGCACAACATGTAGAAACACACATACACGCACAAACACAGATACACACTAAACACACACAAACTCACACAAATCTGTACAAACCAAGGAAAGTAAAGAGTAACAACAGGACTGCTGTCAGTCCTTCAGCGCCCCCTGTGGCCAGGTGGTGTAAGTAGCGGCACAGCAGACCATGAAGCCAGTCATAAAAGGCAGCTGTCCGGCGGGTCCAGCCCGGGTCTCAGGGGCCCGCCGGCAGTTTCCGGGCTCACCCCGATCCAATCGAGCACCGCAATGGCCAGAAGCGCAGGGAAATCCTACGGGGGGGACGGGGCCCTCTTCTAATTAATGTCCCCCCGCCTGTCCCGCCGGCACCGCTTTCACACTTTATTAGGAGACGCGTTCCAGGTCCGCGCACCCCGCCGTATTTAGGCTTATCGCGCCCTTTTCCCTGACGCAAATCCTGCAGCTGCAGCCTATGTAAATAAATGATGGCTACGCGGGACTCGTGGCGAGCAAGAGTGAGCGGGGGTGAGCGGGCAGGCCGCCGATGAGTGTGCGAGGATCTGAACAAACGAGCGTGTCTGACAGAAGTCACATGGTACACTCTGCTCTCATGCCTTTACTGTACAACGCGCACACGCAGCTAACACTGTTTATACAACACACTCTGTACAGACTCTAGTGTCTGCCCCCAGGCCTGGCGCTCGGGGCATCGCACACATAGCTACTTATTCATTTCCTGCAGTCAGTAGTGTAATACTCACACACATGACACAATAGCGGTCTCATCCTTACAGGTCACCCCTGACCTGGTACTCAGACTCCCATAATGCCACTGCATGGTGCATAGTACGCTTACACTTGGCAGACATTTAGCCTGATATAGCTGCCGTTTTGTGTCGCCGCAGCCTCGACTGGCCCACCCTGGTCAGACTTTCATATCTTCTGGGTAGAATTTTGGTTCTGGTTCCCCTTAACTTGTGTACTTGAGCCGTGTTCTGGCAATGGACAAGCCAGGTCTATCTGACAGGGATAAGAACGTCATGTCGGCCACCGATGGGCACCCAGCCAACACCGT
Organism: Mormyrus proboscirostris; assembly: GCA_026779585.1. Taxonomy (NCBI): domain Eukaryota; kingdom Metazoa; phylum Chordata; class Actinopteri; order Osteoglossiformes; family Mormyridae; genus Mormyrus; species Mormyrus proboscirostris. Next base: position 1,400,195 of record JAODKF010000119.1, on the reverse strand, counting down.
TAGAACAGACCCCCCCCCCCCCCACCTTTTCCCCTCAAGCTGCGGCGTTCCGCAAGCGGATAATGTATTTTCCGTCGGGTCGCGGCCTTCATCGGAAGCCTGCTGCTTTCCCATGTAACGGGATACACCGTTCTGCTCATTTCGGCCGTGACCGCAGGGTTCCGCGTGGCAAGGATTACAGGCGGTGACTTTGTTTTACTGAGAAAATGGAATGTCAAACGGGAGGAACGGAATCGTAACTTTTCCCCGAGAAGAGCAAACATACGGGCGGCGTAGGATTTCAAATTTGACAACACGAAAAAAGCTTTGGACAAATGTGATTTAATAAAAGGATAATATTATTCCAGTACAGAAATGACCGGGGGCCCCAACGTCTATGTGCTTTATGGGGCTGATTCTGTTTTTTCAGAGGAAGTGGTTACTTGTTGATCTTCCCAGGAGTTCTGTGTTAAATATCATATCTGTGTTATAAAACACGCCGGAGCTGTTTTCTTAACCGTTTTCTGGCAGCAAGGAGATCCATCACCTCGTGGCAGACCCAGGTGATTAGCCACATTAGCGGTTAGCTTCATTAGTGATTAGCCACGTTAGCGACTAGCTTCATCAGTGATTAGCCACGTTAGCAGTTAGCTCGCGTTAGCGACTAGCCGAGTTAGCAGTCAGCTGCATTAGCCATCGTCAAAGCTCCGTACTCCCGCACAGACCCAGTGCTTGCAGTGGCCGCTACCCATCTGGAGGCTGCTGGTGACAACCAGCTGATGGGGGAAGCATGACAGGCTGCACCTCTCCACACACCCTCCCCTCCACCGTTGATGGTTGCCTGTCTCTTTACCTGCTTGCCCTGGACCTTCGCCAGTCATCCCAGGATACAAGTTCACCTGCCCTAGGACGGCCTTTTTCTTCCTTAATGGTGTTTGTGAAAATGTCATCTACACGCTAACATACCCGATGCCCACCATCTCCTCTCGCGCCCCGGCATCCTACCTCGGCCCCTAATCCCCCCTCCTCCCCCTGCCCCCCCAGACATCATCGTGCTCATCGCCTCGGTGGCAGTGGTGTCAGCAGGCAGCCAGGGTAACATCTTCGCCACATCAGCGCTGCGCAGCCTGCGCTTCCTGCAGATCCTGCGCATGGTGCGCATGGACCGGCGGGGCGGCACCTGGAAGCTGCTGGGCTCCGTGGTCTACGCCCACAGCAAGGTACACGCAGCCGGGGGATGGGGACCATGTGGAAAACGGTTCATTTCAAGGAGCCAGTTGGCTGTTCCTGACACCATGCAGCTAGCTGCTAACTGCTAGCCTCTAATGGTGAATTAGTTACAAGGTGCAAGGGGCACGGTCATTCTTTACCTTCATTATCGACAGGCTAATTCTGACGCCACTCTCCACTCCTGGGGAGTTCCTTGACCCCTTTGGGTGTTATGTTATGCTTGAGTCGGGGTTCTGCTGATCCTAGAACACTCCCCCGTCGGTTCTCCCTGCTTCGAGGGTATTTCTGGCAAGCCTAAGTCATTATTTAGCTCCCTGGCAAACACGCTAATCCCAAAATTCATTCCTCAGGGATTAGACTGCATGAATAACACATATTGAAGCCTTCTTTGGATTAATTTCCAAGGACCAGTTCCGTATGCCTTTATCATTATATTGGGGGAGGCAAATGCAGGGTGATCCTGTAGCAGATCCTGGTCCCTCCTGACCACCTTGTTTATCCCCTGACATAGGCTACTGATCCGTGGAATTAGCCGCAGTTAGCATCCGTTCCCTCCATAATTACACTCATCATCATGGCCTGTCCCCTTTACTGCAGGAGCTGGTCACCGCCTGGTATATCGGCTTCCTGGTTCTCATCTTCTCCTCGTTCCTGGTGTACCTGGTGGAGAAGGAGTTCAACGTAGACTTCAACACGTATGCCGACGCCCTCTGGTGGGGCACGGTGAGTAGAGTACCTCTACAAGAAAGGGAGAGAGTCTTCACTTGCTTTTCCTCCTTAAGGATCCTGAGTAAAGCAAAGCATCCTCACTGCCCCCCCACCCCCCAGCCCTTTGTGTGGTCCTCTCTCTCCTCCACCGTCTGTTTGTTTAATTGAATGATTTTTAAATCAGCATGGACATAATTAATCTTCTCCAACTGTCGCTGTAAAATATGGCACAGACACCAGGGTTCCGCACGACTGTGGAGAAACTTTGCAGCCATTGTGTTTTTCTGGCTCATGTCACGTGTGCGCACAACGCTCCCAGGTGAGGCTGCCTGCTCCCCGTGGCAGGCGGTCACCATCTTGCTGTGTCCTGCAGGAAGGGCAGTGGCTCAGATACACTCGGGTCTTTCTGAGCGTCTGAGGGCAGGAATGATGCCACTATAATCGTCTTCCTTTTCGCCTCGCCACAGAGAGGGGAATGTTGGATTTTTCGAGCCGTGTTGAGGCCCCCTGAGAGACCAGCCAGCAGAGCTTCTGAGCTCCCATGAGAGGTTCACGTTTCAGGGGGTTAATCTCCAGACCTCCACCAGGCTACTAATCAGCCAAACAGTGCTAAATAGCCTTTAGAGATGTCGGCGGCAGTGAGGGCCGAACCTGCAGCCAGGTGCGATTCCCTTTAGCGTCATCCCGAGCCAAAGACAACACCCTGCCGTTCACACCGGCATTCCTTTATCGTGGTGACCGAAACTGTCGAATGGGAAAAAACACACTTGTGGGAATATAAGTGGAGGTGAGGGTTCTGAGCTCTGCATTAGCGCCCCCTAGAGGCCCAGCTGTGCATTCAGCCTTCAGTGCTTTGGGAATATGGGCAAAAGGGGCTTTAAAAGACCCCAGTACCATTCAGATGTTTAATACACTGACTCCACAGGGGTTTTTTCTTGCCTCCCACATCACTGAGGAGCCGTAGGGGAATGCGAGGCACAGATTGCTAATGCGTGTCGCTAAACTCGCAGGACAAGGGAGGTCAGTTCCGGATCATAAAATTCAAGGCGAGATTTCGGCTCAGTCTCTCCACCAAGAGCCGCAGGCGGGACTCCGGGCCCCTGCTCCGGGGAGGCAATTACAGGCTGTAATCATCATGAAGCGAAGTGCCAGATTTCATTTACGCCTGCTTCTGTCGTGGAGGCTAAATGGGTAAATATCGCGGTGGAAGAAAATTGTGTCGAGGCAATGTCATGGGAAAGCGAGATTGGTCATGGAGTCAAATAAGTAATACGGGCGTAATTTGAGGGAACCACAGAATCGATAGGAGCCATTTGGCACGTTGGCTGGGGCGGCGGAGGGTGGGCCAGGTCACTTTTAAGCTGAGCTGGAGCTCCTGGATAAAATGACGGATGTCTCCCTGCTCCGGCTGACCTGAACCACGGCTGCTCGCGTGACTCGGGTCCTGGTGCATTCATTTTTCAAGTTGTGAACATTTCGGTTTGTCGGGGCTAATTTATGTGGATAGACAGAGAGGGCCATCTGGACGGGGGACGTCCCTGACCCATCCAGAGTCACACTGGAGTGACCTGGAGTGACCTGGAGTGACCTGTCCTCATGGATGCAGGGCAGCATCAGGGCCACCAGCGGCCATGGGGGGACACGAGTGTAGCTTTTGTTTTCTCGCTCTTAGATCTTTGTTAAGCCCTCTGAAGATGATTGGGCACTATACAAATAGAGTACAGACAGAGGAGTGTCCATCGTCACAGACATGAGGTGGAGGGGTTCCTGATGTACGCCCGGCCAAACAGAAAGAGCTCCACTGTCCCCCCCGCTGCTGTCCTCCTCTCCTCTGCTGTCATCCCCTCTCTCCTGTCCTCCCCCCCACTGTCCTCCCTCCCACTGTCCTCCCTCCCACTGTCCTCCTTCCCGCTGTCCTCCTTTATGCTGCACTGCTCCCCTTTGTTCACTCGCTTGCCTGCCAAGCCAAAGTTTGCTCTGGGTGGTGCGGTGGGGCTTGTGGTGGAACACAAGAGAAGGTATCTTGTTTCAGCTGGGGCCCTTCCCCCCCCCCCCCCTTCCACCGTCCTCAGATCACCCTCACTACAATCGGCTATGGGGACAAGACGCCCAAGACGTGGACGGGCCGCCTGCTGTCTGCCTTCTTCGCTCTGCTGGGAATCTCCTTCTTCGCCCTCCCCGCGGTGAGCAGGTCGCCCCCTGCTGTTCGCGCACCTCCACTGTTCTGTTTTGCTTACTCTACATCACATGAAGCCTCTTTTTAGCAACCTTTTTAAAATTCCAACTCTTTACTGCCTTGTAGCATTAAATTAACATTTATTAAACTGGAGATATATATCAGGGGGACACGTTGGCCTCTGAACTCTGAACTATGGCTGGACATTTAATCTAAATGACATCTCTAAATAACCTGTGGTGTTTGTGTGTGCCCTACGATGGGCTGGTCAGGGTGGCAGAAGCTCCAGGCCCCCCGTCACACAAACTGGATAAGCACTTGTAGGATGGATGGATGGATGGATGGATGGATAATTAGATTAAAATAAATTGTACCCCACAAAGAAGAGTAGAGGGAGGAGGGAGGTGGCTTCTGGGGCTGTCCAGACCGAGCATCAGGCAGCGGTGGGTCACCCTATGAGATCTGAGCCATAAAAATAACCCCCGGGGGCTTCCACTCTCGCTTGCACTCCCCGGAGACACTGGCACGCTGTTTCATTGACAGAGCCTTTTCCCCTCCAAACTGCTGCGCAAGCCGTTTGCAGAAGATCCATCACTGCAGATTATTATCTCTGCCGCTCCCTCCAACCCGTCAGAGTCGGGTCCCAGAGAATGCCAGCGGTGAACCACGCCACCCCCTAATGCCTGTAATAAGTATGGAGAAGCGGCGCTGTGGGCAACAGCGGCCGTGGAAACAACAGCCTTTCATTTCGAAGAGGAAATCAGATCATCTCTAATATCCGTCAAGGAGAGCGCAGAGCGGAGCCGAGCGTCCGGGGCCCCCAGAGGGGGTGGGTACCCCAGGACTGTCGCTAACGTGTTGCCTCGGCGACTCCGCAGGGCATCTTGGGCTCCGGCTTTGCCCTGAAGGTCCAGGAGCAGCACAGGCAGAAGCACTTTGAGAAGCGGCGGAACCCGGCAGCCAGCCTCATCCAGGTACCCGCACGCCTCCCTGCCCCCCCACCGCACCACCAGAGCAGCCATGCTGGCTTCTCGTGAAGAGGAGGTGCAGGATCTCCTCTATCGTCTACTGTCACACACAGTCACACACGGTCACACACGGTCACCCAGTTACACACGTTCACACACAGTCACACACGGTCACCCAGTTACACACGTTCACACACAGTCACACACAGTCACACACGGTCACACACGGTCACCCAGTCTCACGTGGTCACCCAGTCACCCATCACACATGTTCACATACAGTCACACACGGTCACATACTGTAGTCACAGTGTCACACAGTCACGTCACACACATTCACACATAGTCTCACACAGTCACACACGGTCACATACTGTAGTCACAGTGTCACACAGTCACGTCACACACATTCACACACAGTCTCACACAGTCACTTGCACCCACAAAGACAGTGACACTCGCAGAGCCAAGCACACACCCAAACATGATTTTAAACACACGCACGCACACGCACACCCAGAAAGTCATACTCACAAAGACAGATATACATACACACACTCCTGCAGACTGCTCTGCTCTCCTCACTTAAACTAACCCAAAGCAGAGTTAAACTCCTCCCCCTCCAGGTCATTTTTTAATTGGACAAGGGGGTGCATGGACACATCACAGCCCGCTACAGATGGCTCCTACACTTAGGATATTTCTGTGGCTCTTCCAGTTAAAACTTCCTCCCTCACAGAAACATCCCAGGGCCGGGAACACCTCCTTGTACGTAGCATGTAGCGTGAGTCAGTTGGGGTTTGTTCTCGAGCGTGAAGCCCCACGTAATGCCCCCGTCCCGCCGGCATCAGGCCACACCCGCCACTGCCTTTGGCGCCCCCTACTGGAGAGCCACGGCGGTGCGGTAAGGTCAGCCAACTCCTCATCATGCTGTGGCCCCTCTGTCTCCTCCCCCTCCACACCAGGCCGCGTGGCGGTATTACTCCACTGACGATAGCCGGCTCTACCTGAGGGCCACCTGGCGTCACTATGAAACTGTCCTCCCCAGGCATGTATCCGCACCCCACCTGACAACGAGCCTAGCCGCAATCGTTTTTACTAATCTTCTTTTCAATTGTTTTGTTTTTTTCCTCCTCCTCCTCCTCTTCTTCTTTTACCCCTTCTTCCTCTGGCCTTGTTCTTCTTTTTTTTTCGTTCCCTCTCTTTCTCCCCCCTCCCCCCCCCCCATTTTGTATATTCTGCATGCAGTGTGTTTGGCGTAGTTATTCGGCTGATGAGAACTCGGTTTCCATTGCTACCTGGAAGCCTCATTTGAAGGCCTTGCATACCTGCAGCCCTATGAAGTAGGTACAACTATGGCAGCTGGTGTTAAACGTGGCGTCTGTGCCCTCCGCTGTTCCGCTGTTTCTCCTCCTCTTTCTCCCATTAATCGGTATTTTCGTTACGTCTCCCAGCCTGTATATCACTTTACCGGAAATTTTTATACCTCTTTCTTTTCTTTTAAATATGTGTTTATGTTAATTTTTTTTCCAAATTTTTAAATGTTGCTTTTAATTATTCCCCGCCATCGAACTGCCCATTATCATCCAGGCTCCCGAACGTGTAGGTCTGTAGCTACACTCAAACACATCTCCCACCCCCCCGAGCCCCCCTGGGACGCAACCCACTGACAGCCCTGATCTGCTCTCAGGTGCCCCACGTTTCTGTCTGTGACCAGTTTTATGGTGCCAACATGTTGACTCCCCACCTTTGCTGGGTACGATATATGATAAGACCAATCTAAGCGGGCCCTTCAAGCTCTGTCGCCCCTGCATCATTATACCACATTAGCACGTCCCCTGTCAAAACCGCGATGAGATACTTTGCGTCGTGGTTTTGTGCAAAGGTTGGAGCCTGGAAATACTGGGCCAGCCATCCGCTGAGCTCCCACAGATACCCCAGGGTCCCATCACGGGCCCAGTTGCCCTTTGATATCTGTGTAGGCGCCGGGTTTGACCGGGACTCACACGCCAGTCCACAAAGGGCTATCCTCCCGCCAGGAGGGGGCGCTCTTTGAGCGACGCATTAGCACAGGGCACACCCCACCCTTAACGCCAAGGAAGAACAAACACATGTTCAAGCAGGTGTGAGCCGCCAGGCCCTTCTAGCCACGCTAGCCGCGCTCCCTGCCCCGCTGCCGCTTGCCTAGTCTGCCTGGTGTGTACCGTGTGAGGCCTGCATGCGCCTGGCTTTTGACGTCTTGCCGCATGGGCCTGCATCCTGCCCTCTTCTGCTGAGTTTTTGTCACTTTTCTCTTTCTCCTTCGTGATCGTCCGTGTCGTGTGGGTCGTATGCAGAGTATCGGTCTTGGGTTTTTAATTGTGTGTGCTGCCACGCCTGGAGACATGAGCGATTAACCTTTGACCTTTGTGCCCCTCTCCCCGTCTGCCTCGACACATGAAGGAAGGACCAGCTCGAATCATCCACAAGGTTTGTCGCCCTTAAACTCTTAAAACTGTCCACCGTGACGTGTGACATTTCTCGTAATATTCCAATTAATTATTCATTGAGGGTTATGAACTGTACTGATTTCCCTTCTGGAGCAAAACTGCGAAAACTGTGACGGACTCTTAACCGGATTGGACAATGTTCCTAATTCAATGAATTGCATGTGTCTTTTTCGTGGATTTAGTGCGACGCTTTGATCGGATTCCGGAAATTCGGTAATTCTGTCATTCCCATCCCAGGCTACATCCTCATGGGCAAGCATACAATAACGGGGGGGGAGGGGGGGGGCTTACCCATCACTGTTAGCTCTGCGTGCGGCGAGTCCGATGTGCCCGGGGAACGTACTTTTCCCATTCTCGGATATTTATGTTAGTCATTATTCCCTGTCGGGCTGCTCCAGAGACCATTCCCATCTCTCTGGTGCGTCAAGAAAAGCAGGAGCTGTGAAGCAGCCTGACAGGACTGCACAGAGGTCAGCTTGCTGTTCTTGCTTCACAGGGGGTGTAAAATGTGTGTTATATTAATGACGCACCAAAATGTGGCCTGATGATACGTGTGAGACATACACGGGGAGGGGGGGGCTGTACCCACCCCGGGGGGGTGGGTGGATCTCTTTTGGAGGGTGCAGAGGTTGGGTGAATTCATTTCTCCAAATGGGCCTTGACTCAAAAATTGAGTGAATATGTGTGTGCGTGTACTGTATTGTGTGGGTGCATGAGCTGAATTGTGTGGGTGCGTGAGCTGTCCACCTCACAGCCCGATCTTCAGCAGCAGTCCCAGAGCATTATGGGTCATTAATCCTACTATCAGCAGGTCATGCATTAAGCTTAAAATATATATGCTTTGATTTAATGGTAGCCTAAGTACTCTTTGACCGGAAGATGTTGGTCCTGATTAGTACAAGGTGGACCTGCAGAAATTTATACATTCACCTGTAGTCTCAGCTGATTGGTCCACTTTGCATGATGAGTCATATCTAATGATGCTGTCCACCGTCCCTTTTATTTTTTTTTTTTGTAGAATAAAAATCAGTGAATCAGAGTGGTAGGTATATATCTAAAGGGGCCACTGGGGCGGCGCTCATAACAACAGGAATCCATGTGGGAAAGGGGTGGGGTACGTGTGTCTGCAGCAGTTCCCCACCAGCTCATGCTTTCCCACACCTTATTCAATTAACCTTCCTCCCCATTATCAACACCACCCCCCCCCCCCCACCAGATGATAAACTGTAACTTTTCTGTCTCTTCACGGCCTGCTTCCGGGCCGTCAGGCTTTGGAAATGCGTGTGTATAAGGAGCTGGGTAATGACTGTCCTTTAACGATCGATGCTGATCACAGAACGTATGGGTGACCTACCCTGTCTGTTACACATGATGGCTGTTTACTGTTTCAGCTACTTGACCGGAGACTTTCTTCTTCTGGCTGGAATAACACATGACCGTCTGTCTCCCCTAGTAAGCTCTTTAGTAGTAGAGAGAGACTCTGCAGGAGGTTTACCTCATGGAGACATAGGTATTCAGCACCCCCCCCTCCTGGGCACGTGGCCTGCGGGAATGCTGACTAACCGTAGGTGCATGGACAGCGATGGCCCCCCGCCTGACCCTGCCCCCCCCCCGTCGGGGCTGGTCCCGGTCCCTTGATTATGTATAATTACCTTCGCGTTTTCAGGTGGTTTCATTTTGGACGTTGCCTGTCAGAATCCCTGACTGCCTGTTGCCTGCTGGTTTTCAAAAAATTTGCCCCACGCGAGTGATTTCTCACCCCTTACCCCCCCACCCGTGGCAGCGGTAACAGC
>JAODKF010000119.1:1369090-1379107 GCA_026779585.1 Mormyrus proboscirostris | reverse complement strand
ATTATTAAAAAATGGGGGGTGCCCTAATTGTTGGGGATGTCCTATAATCGGGGAAACACGGTATTTGTACAATCAATCGTACGATAGCTCTTCCCCATTTTACATGTTTTTTTTTTTCGACATTCAAATCGAACGCTATCGCCGCCCCTCAGTCTTTCTTGCTGCTCAGTGGGCGTGAGTACAGTGACTTCCGCCTGCTGTGACGTCATGCGCATACCCTTCGCCGTACGAGGAGCGCAAGATAAGACGTGACGATCTGGGAGTATTTTACGCTTTTAACAGAAACCAGTAGCACGTTGATTTGCAATCTTTTGTAAAATAAAGCTTTGAGAGGTGAGAATAGCATTTAATGGACAATCCTACTTAAAGCGCACGCAACTGTGAAACAAAAAGCAATGGATGATTTGGGAGTCGCTAACTTGGACCATTTCACGAACTCGCTGCAGCTTGTGATACAAGAGGGGCTGCCATCGCAAAAAAGTGTAATTGTGCTGACGGAGAAAAATTGTGTTAACATTTTAAGCATTCGCCGCTTGTGTATACTTGCTTTGAAGATATACATATTGAACTGCAAACGCCTCAAAAACGCTTAAAACAAACGAGGTGGAACAGTGCGTTATGTGTGTTTGTAGTAGCCTAATTAAATATTTTTGTCACATTTTTTCCATCTGTATTTACTAGCTTAAAAAAATAATATGTAAAGTATAACAAAGTAAAAATGTATCGGAATCTGTATCAGTATCAACAGTTGTGTATCGGAATCGGATCTGAACTGAAAAAATGTGGATCGCCCATCTCTAGTCATGACTGCAACCTCTATATGTAAGGGGTTTTCCATCACCTACCCTGACTCTGACCTCAGAGAAAAAGATTTGGATGCATGTAATACTTCAATTCCTCTATAAGCAAGACGGGGGTTACTGTACCATAAATCCCCCCTATTCAAATCCAGGCCTTGTTTTCGAGTCTCCCACATAGTTAGCTTAATAATTTATGGCTCTAATTAGCCAGAGGCTTCATAACTGGCTCTCAGCTAAAGGAAAGCTGGAAAAACAGCAGTGCTCAGCCCTTGAGGACCGTGATTTGAATAGCTCTGCCATAGATGGTGTGTCACTAGCTCACAAATTCTTCTAACAAATTCCTTTTTATCTCCCCTTTCATATTCCTCGCAGCCATCTTTCTCAGACCCCCATACAGACTGAAGTTGCTATCAAGCCACGCATGAAACACCTCCATCTAGGCACACTGGCAACACCAGCACAACCCTCAGCAACCTTCAAGTAGCCTACTGGACCTAACCTGGACCTTCAGATTAGCAACGACATGTCTGTGGTCAGAATTCCTAAACTGGGCACTTCTGCAGACCCTGTAGTTCTGCAGGAGCCTCCAGCATCTGCCCATGAAGATGTGATCGATCTACTTCTCCGCACCACCAGTATTGCCATCAAGACTATCATTTCAAAATCAGTAACTTATGTTAGAACAACGTTAATGTTTATTCATACATTCTTGCAATTGTGATTGAACTTCTTGAGGTTGAATAAACCTAAAGACTCTATTTGACCAAATCATTTTACATACATTTGTAGTAGGTAAATGTGCTTTAAACTATAGCTAAATATAGAAATGTTAAAGAAATAGAGATCTAGCTGTCAGACATAGCACCTGACCAGTAACTAAACTGCTGAATAACACTCAAAAAGCGATTTAGAAAGCTATACCAAAGTGCACCTTGTAAAGCAAATTTAAATGTATACAGATGACTACATGGACGTACTGGCTATTTCTCTGTATCACTTGAAACAGAAAAAAATCAAACTAACAATATTAGATCACTGCAATGTGACTGATAGGAGAATATTTTTCCCCTTTACATGGCCAGCTGATTTGTCAGCGTTAGAACTATGCCCTTCAATTCCTTCATACCCAAGCATAACAGTTGTGCCAAAAAAGTGAATGTCTACCAGAAACTGATTACGATCCGCGGGAGCGCGCACAGCCTGTTCAGGACGCGTCGCAGTTTCTGTGCGATTTCGATATCAAATAGTCTTAAAGTACAAAAATTATACAGTACATGTATCCCCGAGCTAATAGCGAAGGTATGTCTTTGTCAGATTTAAGGATTTGGTGAATTTTAAAATAAATAAGGAAGCCATTGTCATGTAAAACGCTTTAAAGCAGTCCTCGATCGTAACTGAGTTGTAAAACTGCAACCTTATGTCATGAAGCCATGGAAGTTCAACTGCGACACATTAATGTAGATATATGTTTATAAATGTCCCTACGTCCAAATGTGTTTCACTACACAACCGATGTGGATTGCTTATTAAAGACAATTCTTCATCTTGCAGTCTTACTAAAGAGTCAGTGGATTTTTCCTGCTCTGTGCTGCAGTATCAACTATCCAGTCCTTTTTACCACTTTAAACACATCTATAGGACCAGTATAACCAGTACAATGCAGTTCACCCATTGCCAAAAAGTGATTACACTCAATATCTCTTTACTGAATGGCTCTTTCTGCCTGACTTTAATCGTTTTACACTCTTCTGGGTTATATCGGAACGCATCCGATTCGATTTTCCCCGAGTTTTTAGCGGAAGCGACGTAATATCAGAAGAATCCGAAAATCGTATCCTAAGGCAAATAGAATTCACCAACATGTGCTGAGGGTAAAAGGGAAAAAATATCTCCCTGAACCAATCAAATTGTAGAGGAGGTGGGTCCAAGCAACTAGAGGAGGGGGAGACTAACCACATATTTTGGTCCTATCCGATTGTCATCTCCCTGAACCAATCAAATTGTAGAGGAGGTGGGTCCAAGCAACTAGAGGAGGGGGGACTAATCACATATTTTGGTCCCATCCGATTGTCATCTCCCTGAACTTGAATCATTTTTCCTTCTGCCCTCAAAACATTTTGGCGTAAGTATAAATCCCACAAGCCTGGATGGCACAGCGTATAGCAGCAGATGCAAACAGATGTTTCAATACGTGAAACTGGGTTTTCATTACAGGTTACTCACATCCTCTAAATGGAATAAATGCCATACTGGTAATACTGATGGCGGCAGCCACGGGTATGAGCATGTGAAACTAACGGATGCCTGCAATAAAAGCAGCAACCATTAAATCTGACCTGCCAGTTAATAATGTGGTTACTTATGCCATACAACATTTTTCTAAAGAAATTCTTGGAATGGATATTTTTGTTTGAAACAGACCGGGCATTATGTGATGCACAAAAGACAAGTCTTTCGATAGGCTACCTATCTATAGTTTTTGTATGCATTTAAAAAATATCCTGCCTCGTGCCCATTGCTTCCGGGATAGGCTCCGGACCCCCCACGACCCAATAGGATAAAGCGGGTTGGAAAATGAATATATCATACATTTACATACATGTACACATACAAATTCTTCAATTAAAATTTATTCCTTCATAGAGGATCTGACATCATTCTAAAAATATCGGAAAGATGTTTTTCTTTTCAGAATCTATATAATCTGCCAAAAGTTCACAGCTTCTCCGGTTACATTTCGAACGCAAAACGTTGTGCGTGGGGATGAAGAAGTTTGGCAGGAAACCTTCTCGAAGCCGATTCTGAAAGTCCTCCAGGAGTCGCAGGAAACACACGTCCAGTTCCTCCATCTTCCAGTCGCTGTCATGCCCACGCTCCGCGCAGGAGTGGAACAGCGTGCTCTTAGCGTGGTAGGAACAGAACTTGGAAAGATCCTTCGGGTACTTCTCCTTCAGCTTCTCCAACAGGTACTTCAGAAGTTTCAGACACTCTCTTCTACAAAAAGTTCCAGTCAGCATTTCAGTAATTGCAGTTACCGGATTGGGTTTTGGCTCCAGCAATGATTCGAACATTCAAGGTTCATCTCATCTGAGCCTTTTAAATTTACGCTGAGATTTACTGGATTTAGCATTACGCTGGTGTTGCGATAACTAATAATGCTTTTTATGTACACAAAATCAATATTTTGATATAAAATAATCAGTTAAACAGAAAAATTGTGTTTAAAAATATTTGCTATCATTACTTACATTACCAACACTTTCATCCACAGAAAATGGAACCTATTTGTACAACTATACACATTTTAGTAGAGGAATTCAGAACACACACCCTCTGCAAAGTTATAAGACAGACCCTTGCTGGTCTGAATAATGGTAATCCATCCCCTAGCCTAGCAGCAATATCTTAATATATAGATTGATATGGAGCAAGATGGCACTGTGCCAGTTTGACGCACTGGGTGGGGGGCCGTACCTGCAGCACTTCGTACCCTCAGCTTCGCAGCAGGTCTTCGCAGAGCCGTGGTACTTCAAAATGTCCTTCTCCACATGGGAAAAGGAGATTCGCCAGGCATCTGCGGAGACACCACCACAGCGGCCACTTGTCTTTGTGCTACGGATGTTCGGATTGTTGAATGGAAATAAGCACTAAACTGCATCTGAAATTGCGATTACCGTCACTGGCAAAAGTACGAATGACAGCCTTCATCTCATGCACAGTAATGAATAAGTGTCTGCCAACACGTATGACGTTCTGCAACGTCGTTGATTGTTCATTAAACGGGTGGCGTGGACTTTTCAATCGCAGAGTTTTTATATATAAATAAATAAAACAAAGGTTTTACAAAATAAACACAGTGCTGGGTGTTTTACACAGCCAATCCCACTAAGGCTGTACAATGGATCAAGAATTTATATGTTTACAGTGTGACTAAAATAAAATAAAAATATAATAAATGTAATTACAGATAGACCCGATGTCATTAAATGCATTGTAGCCTAATAGCCTGGTTCTTTTTTTTTCCTCTATAAGAAGCATCATGCAAGTATCATTACGACACTATTGCTATTTGAGTTTTTAATACTACACTGAAAAATGTAAACCATAGCTGTCGTTTGTGTAATGTGTTTTTTCTCATTCCATTAGTTAAAAAATATTAATTTGCTCTTTTAATCTAAGCTGTCTAGTTTATGCTTATGGGTGAATTGTTTTTTTTTTTTTTTTTTACTTTACTATAATGCTACTGACATCAGGGAACCAAAGTGAAATTTTTCATTTTGATCACAGCACTTTCATTAGGTTGAGTGGTCTTTAAAACGTAGTTTTGGCGGTATCATTTTACTTACGCATCACGGGAGCATGGCGTTGAAACAAGTAAGGAAAGATATCAGAACCTGTATTTCAGGTAAGGTTAGTTAATCAATTTCCATTAAACATATTTATATCATCATATCCTTGACTGGAAATAATTTTCAGCCAACGTAACTTTCAGCCCCTGTGTGGGAAGCAACTTACAGAACACAAAATAAAACAAAAATGTACCCATTGCAAACGATCTTTTAATTTGTGGGAAAATGCAGACATATCTTTGTTGTTTTTTCTCTCAATTTCAAATACAATTAGCAGTGCTGAATGACTGTTAATGTTTGTACATTTTGAAAATTTTTTAGTGTTAACATTTTGGATGAAAATATGTTCCACAATAAATAGTGTTTATATAAAGAAATGCGTTCTGAGTATATATCAAAATGTAATTAAGTTTTATTGCTTTTATATTTTAATTATGAATGCCTTAAATCTTTCATGCAACTTAAATCTTTGATGCAAATTAAAAAAGTTAATTTGCTCAAACATTCAAAAGTGGTTTATAATTTCAGGTTAGATTTAGTAGAATATTTACATTAAGTAATATAGCCAACTCATTTATTCTGATTTAGAACAACTTTAAATATTTGGTTTGTTTCACCTTCAGAAATTAGTTTACATGAACTAATTTAAAGGTTACAGTAAATGATTTATTTACATTACGGCAATGCTAAAATATTAGGTGCGACAGATTACTTCAATTTTTTAAGTTGAGCTAGTGTTATATTTCTTTCAGTACATTACTGCTGTTATAAGACTGACACAATAAATTAACAATGTACAGTGCTTCCGCTATAGTTTTACGGCTTTAGGGAGGGGGAGAGCAGACGGACACCGACAGGATTCATAATGTTCATGTGTTTCTTTTAATGACAGCAGTGGAAAAAAAACGCAGATATTTTTGGCTGCTTTTCAGGTGGTTGACGCGATATTTTCCGACGCCCCCTCTGTCCGCTGGTGGGAGTGTGCTCACCTGTGTGTGCGCGGACGTGCCTCTGCGCCTCTACAGAGAGCAGAGGAGAATTGTAAAATGACAAGCTGTTGTGTAAATAAGATAAATAACAAAAGGCTGTTGAGCTTGTTTAATAATAGGACAATGCATAGACCTGTTCTATATAGGGAAAGTAACCTTGAATGACTTCTGTTGTGATCTGGCACTATATAGAGAATAAAATTAAATGAAATTAACTTGACCTTCCTTCAAGGGAGGGCGAGAGGTGCCGTTAGGGGGCAGGGCGCCGCCCTAATATAATGGTAGGGGAAAGAGTGATGTAATATTGGCAGAACTGTAGTACTTACAAATAATATAATGAGGTGTGTGGGTATTTTGCGCGTGGGAAGCGATGAATCAGACCAATTCGTTCGAATGAATCTGGTTCAAACTAATGTAGTGCTAAGTATCACGGTTTTTGGAAACAGTTTAAACATTCGAAGTATGACTAACACAGTACAATGCATCGTTAATGCCGACTTCCATCATTGTATACAGGAAACGCACTCCAGATTACTTTGTGCTTAATTCAGTCAGTATGAGATCAGTTATGTTGTGTGTAGGCTATGAGTGTTGTTTGTAACATTTTAATTTGATACTGTAAAATGTAAGTGAGGATTATTTAATTCTCATTATGAAGAATTCAGTGATAAAAAGAGCTTTAATTTCTTCATGGGATAAATGGAATTGCAGTAATGGCAGTATTTTTTCTATTTTTTGCATTGTAAAGGTTTTCAACCTCAAAGCAAAATTACACAACAGTAAAACATAAAAGGTGATGAAGTAAAGTGCTGTTTGATCCGAAAGGATACCACCATTTTAGATATCCATAATGTAATTTTGAATATCCGAAATTAAAATTATGACTAGTAAGAATTCAACTGCAGATATCCGGAATGAACATTATGAATATCTGAAATTAAAAGCCCAATAGACATGAATGGCAAAAGTGACGCAATTTCTGATGACGTGGATATCTGAAATGACAATTGTGGATAGGAAGAATGCCATTGTGGATATCTGAAAATCATTTTGACTAGTAAGAATACAATTTTGACTAGAAGAAAAGCTATTGTGAATAATTAAAATGTAATTATGGATAGGAGTGGATGAGGCGCCTGCCTCGTGAGAATATGGAAGGTTGGAATCTGCCTCTGCAGAGTCGCACTGAGATCCTGCCTGGTGGATATCAACGGCAGCCTCTACAGACGCAACAGGGTCGACCTCTGAGTGGCTGAGCCATCGGCAAGGGCCGCCCATGGTGTGACTGAGCTTGAGGCAGTGCAAGCACCAGTGAGTTCTGCAGAAGAGGCTCCCAGAACTGTGACTGAGCCAAGCCCCATCGGACTGGCACCAAGGACCCCTGGTCCAGGTGGTGCTGAAACCTCAGATGGACACACATACACCAGGGCTGGACAGCTATCTAAGCCATCTGTGAGACTTAACTTGTGATTATAATAATTTCTAATAATACAAATTTGAATTAACTAGTATAGTTAGAAAGTATGGATGTTGCCTGAAAAAAAAAAGATTTTGCATTTTGCATTTCTCAATTTATGTTTTTGTTGTATAATGTTTATTTGGAAAAGGAGGATGTTACGGGTCTAGTTAGATCGATGTTATCGGTAATCGGTTAGTCTTGCTTTGGCTACACACGACCCACCAGTAGGGTCCTGTTCCCGTTTTCTGATATACAATATATTGCTGAAGTTGAAACTCGTCTCTGTCATGCATTGTCACACACGTATAGGTCTGACTGTACATCACACTTTGGCGACGTATGCAGATTACGGGCGCCGCACTGCAGATTAGAAAGATGCGTCTTTCAGGTGCAGCTCCCGCCTTGCAGCACCCACGCCACATCTAGGGTGTTTCCCAATACGTCTACTTGACCGTACTTGTGTTCGTGTACCAGTTTACGTCATCTTCTATTCCATTCCAGACCAGTTCCAATACTACAAATAGGAGTGTAGAGGACGGTAAAAATCCCCGGATGTTGGTTTTACCTCTTGGGAGGCAAGTTAGCAAGAACTATCTTGCCAAGACCAAGTACAATCTTTGTGCTCTTGCTATTGAGAAACACCTCTAGTATCTCAGAGTGCTGCCTATACGCGTGGTAATCGTTTCTCAGCAAAGACAGAATGTTGAAAGACCAGGTGTACTGACATTACACCAAGAAAAATCACAGAACTGACCCTTTTCACTATAGTTTCAATGTCTAAACTATATATCATAGGCATGAAAAAATATTAATTTAACATTTTTTCTAATTGTATGTTATCAAAAGGAGAAAATGGAGGCTACATGTGCGCTACACATATATGCGCAAACGGTACCTTTGGCACAGATTCCATCCAGGGCATCACTCCCATTTCCTTCGTATTTTGGCACCAGGTAGAAAGGCTTGAATCTGAAATCCCTCTTCACCTTGGTGCCAAGCCATTTCTCGATCAGGAAGCCATTCTTAGTGAAAGAAGGCCAGGCGGAATGGACCTCCAGTCCAAGCACGATATCCAGACTGATCTGCAGACCGTTCTCCTTCACCATGAGGGTCACCGCTGGGCTTCCTCTCTTCTTTCTCTCTAGTTGCACATCTCGAAAGGAAAAAGAAATATAGTCAGGGCACGGACCTCACTTAATTTCCACATTTATGCATTGCACCTTGCGGTCCTGGATCCGCTCAGTGAAAAGCAACATATAAGTACGCACAAGTTCAGTGAGGGAAAAAAAACTTTCACAGGTTTTGTTCTGTATTTTTGTGAAATGCTAATAGAAAGACACCCCAAGAGAACACAGATTATTGAAAATTCAGTATCCATTTCAACAGATCGCGCAAAAGTAATTTTGCGGTTTGAATTATAAAGCGAAGAAATTTCTTAAATTGAACATACGAATGATGGCCATATAAAGTTGCTTATTTTAAATACTGTTACGTGAAAAATATTTCGTACAGATGCATCCTTACTTAACGCGCGCCCTCAAGACGGCATGGCGACCCACCTGTCATTGCGGTACTCTTGAGGGCATTTTTCACATGAATCCTGAATTGAGCCAGCATTTCACTAGCAGACACGACCCCGTCCCCCTGCAAAAAGTCGGCGAGGAGGTGTCTTCGAGTATTCTTCACCGTCACGCTGTAGAAAGCGCCATCGTCGCCGAAAGGATGGAGGTCCACGCTTGGCACCCGAATAGCCAAAATCACGTCAAATTCGTCAGGCTGGCAGACCTAAGAGAAATATTAACGTGCCAGCTGGATACCAAGCTCGTAAATAAATATTAAACACAAATACAGGTTTACATTTACTGCTGAAAAAAGAAAACCTCTGAATGCAGTTTAAATTGAATTTAAAATTTTCAATTGGCAGTAAACCGAATAAAAATGGCCAATAACATCTTTATGATGTGTTTACAAATTCTATTTAACATACAACTAACACACACAGTGTATATATATACAGCCGCGGGGGGAAAATGAAGAGATCACAGCTGTGCTATTGGTTCCCATTCCTTTAGAAGGTCACTTGATTTACTACTGTAGTGAATGTGGTCGCTCCCTGTAATTTTAATGGGGAACACCTGTGACTGGGATTGGGACGGGGGTAGGAGAGTTATAAAGATGACACTTATTTGGGGGGAGGGGGTCCTTTTCCTTTTAGAGAAATTGTGGGGCGCTGGAGCGGCTGCCAGCATGTGGGGTGGTAGACCGGCCGCGGATGAAGAAAGTTAGTTACGGGTGGGTCGTGAAGGATAGGAACTGTGGTTTAAAAAGCTGACAGAAAGGCACAGCGGGGGGGGGGGTGAATTTAAAGGGGTTAAAATTAAAAGGTGAATTTAATTTAAAGGGGTTAAAAAAGACCAAGA
>JAODKF010000119.1:1336495-1352240 GCA_026779585.1 Mormyrus proboscirostris | reverse complement strand
ACAGCGACCGGTATATCGGCAAGTGAAGGGGGGGGGGGGGGGGGTTGTCAACCCACGGACCTTGCTTGCGGTTAAAGGAGTCTAACGTTCATTTGTGCAGGAAGCAGTACAGTTTGAGCATTTCTCGATTTCAGTTAGTCGTATTACAATAACGGGAATATATTGGAAACTGCTGAAAGATGACGGAAAAACGACATGGACTACCGTAAACAAAACTGAAAATGATCTGGATCAATCAGGGTCCTTTTTAGTATTGGTTTCAATAGACCGATCTTCTTAAATTAATCGTAATCCCACACAGGTAATAAAATTAAAGCCTTTTTTGTTGAAAAGATATAAAAAGTGACTGGCAACCGCTTCTCATATTAATGTTATATTTAGGTGGGAAAATGAGTGTCTATTCTTGATTTAAATGGCTTATAACTAACAGAATAATTAAAATCACTGGGACATGCTTGACTTTCATTGCTAATGCGGTTCAGGTTGTGTTTTTTTTCCTCTTTGGGGTACAGTCTGCATCCCTCTTTACCTCGTTCTTCAGGGACGTCGTGATGTAGAGCCTCTCCTTCTCTGAGATCGTCTTGTGCGTGTCCGGGGTGTTGCTCACTAGGCACGACCAGAGCAAGAACCACAGCAGCCCGACGGCACCTGTGGATGCCGGGACAGACGCCTGAAGACCCCGATCGGCCCTCCCACCGTCAGAAATACCTCCCCCTACACCTCCAGCACCAACCAAAAAGCCTCGAGAAAGGAGAATTCAGCTCTGTTCACACTAATAATAACAAAGTAAAGGGTAAGAACTTACCAAAAAGGTAAAAAACATATGTCCAGTCCAGGTAAAAGCAAATCAGACCAGATAAGGGAAGGGCCAACACTGTACCTAACTGGGAACCTGGGGAGAAGAGAAATCGAAAACATTGGTTATAACAGGTAAACGTGATTGCAAATCAATAGATATACATGCCCATATATACATTACAGTGTGGTTTTTTTAGCAAAGCACAGAGAATAAATATGCAAGTCATATTATTTTTTAAATGTGTACCCATTTCAAATTCCACATATCTGAAAAATTAAATAAGACACAGCTATATGATTTGTATTACATTGACTGAAACTGCAGAATTTAATGAAAAATATACTTGTGGATTTGTGGCATTATTTTAAAGCTGCGTACGGCCAAAAAGCACGAAGATATCAAGGCAGGCATTGCCCCCCCCACACACGCACACGCATGCGCGCGCACACGCATACACAGTCACACGGCACCTGTATAGCAGATTGTTAACAGGCGGCTTCTCTCCAGGGGCGGAGCCCAAGATGCCCACATTGCGTGCATGGCGGGAAACGTGACCCCCTGAAGGTCACCAGAAAACAAACCAATCAGTACCTCTGAGATCACTGAACGGCCAGATAAGGATCTGGACACACTCACTTTATGTTCATGTGCTATTCAACTTACAAATATTACAGCTATTTAACTTCTACCCATTTGAAAAGCTGAAGTCAGAGCCACAAAAAGAAACATCAAAACTGGTCCAAAGTTCCTTAACTGATCAGGTATTATGGGGAGGACCCTGTAATACCTCATCACTTAAGGAACTTTGGAACCCTGGTATTTTCATTTGGGGGTTGAAATGCTAAAGAATTTCAGGTTACGGAGACATTTCATTAAATGCTTGCATATCTTCCCTGTCCAGTTCATTCAGGGACATTCTGAAGGGGGCCGACACACAGGTCAGGAACTGACGAGGGAACAGATAGACGGACAGACAGGAGCATGCCGACGAGGCGAGCGTACCTCTCCGACGCCCTCCAGCACCCGCACGGCGATGAGGTACGTGGCGCCCAGTGTGGCGGCCAGCGGAGTGAGCAGTGTGAAGATGACAGTGCACAGAATCCCCAGGCCCAGAAGCCACTTCGAGCCATACTTTCGCGCCAGATATCCGCCAGGTAACTGGGTCACGATGTAGCCATAGAAGAAGGAGCCCAGGATCCATCCTTGCGTTTCCGAGTTCCAGTCATACACGGGTGCCTGAGGGCCACAGAACCACCACGGTGCCGTTACTATCTCACTAGAGCCTCCCCTTAAACCTTTGTAGCTTTGAATATGCGTGTAGAACTGCAGAGTTCCTTGTCACAGACTCCGTGTCTGTGATTGGAAAGTCGCCAGTCAAGGGCCTAGCCTCAGTAAAACAGTCCGGGGGCCCTTGAGTAAGGCCCTTAAGCTGCTCCAGGGGTCACTGCACACTGGCTGACTCTGCACTGCGACCCCCCCCCCCCCAAAACTTGCTTTCACCTGTACAATAGTCTATGTGTCTTATGGAGAGCAAGATGGGGTAGGTGAAGAGACACAACCCGATGTACCTGTACTCGTGTTTGTGCAGGTGGCATAAATCAAGGGTAATTTCATAGCTGCAGTTTTCACTGTGACGACTTGGGGAGCAAATCTGTAGCTCGGCGCTTCCTCAAGGATGGAGCATGAAAGAGCAAACGGGAGATGACAAGGAAAGGAGAGAGTAAAAGCTGAAAGGTGACGTGGTGCACTCTGCCCACACAAAATGTCCCTGCTGTCCATAGCCAAATCTACACCATTGAGGGCTCGGAATGTTTCACGTTCCGATTTCAAAGTGTAGTGTAGAAAAGATACTGGAACTCTGCCTGATAGCAACTACGAGAAGGGCTGTATTGGATTTACAGGTTCATCTAAAAATACAGTACCAGTCGAAAATCAGATCAGGCCAATCTGCCTACAAAAGAAACCGACAGTGTGTTACATCACATGACCTGGTCACCTGACCTAAAAACAGTGGAAATGGATTTGGAGAAGTGTAATCAGAGAGTAAAGGAAAAGCGACCAATGAGTGCTCAGTATATATGGGACCTCCTTCAGGACAGCTGGAAAAGCATTCTAGTAGACCTCGTGAAACTGGTGAGGGGAGGAGACAGTAGGGTCAGCCAGTTCCTGTAGTGTTTGGGGTTAAGGGCCTCGCTCACGGTGCCCAATTGTGGTATCACTCTGCCAACCCAGAGAATTGAATTGGCAACCTTTGAGTCCAAACTCACACATTTGCAGCCCCAACAAATATTTTTTTTTGGTGTATTACTTTTTTGTTCAGTGCATAATTCCATTTTTGTTATTTTATATTTCTGGCATCTTTATAATTATTCAAAAATCTAAATGCAGAGAACAGGACAAATAAACCTTTCTATGGTCAGGTATGTCCCAACTTTTGACTGCAGGGGTCAACACCAGTGGCGTTCTGGGTTTGGGACACAAGCCGTAAAACACACACTAACCGTGTGGTTGCGCTTGGACTCGGCGTGTTCCTCCTGCATGGGGCACACGGAGGAGCTGGTGTTGATTTTGACGTCCAACATGTCCACCATGGCAACGCTGAGGTTGACGCGCAGAGCATAGGCCACGATGAAGCCATAGCAGGAGAGCAGGGCCAGGTTGTAGCGTGAGGAACAGCAGGCAGGTGCTGGAGGATTAAGGGTAGAAGCAGCCCACCATTAAAATCACTCAAAGCCATAAACCAGAAGCTTAAACAAAAGCAGTCACTTTGAAGTCCCTGAAACAATCGCACAGGGTAAAATAGAGATAATGGCACCCATTAATAAACATGAGAAAAATTCCAGTGACTCATCTGGTGACCAAAGTTTTTTAGAAACAAAAGCCTGTAGACTTAGATACCTAAGCAACTTTCAAACATGGGATGAAGCTGTCAAAAGTACCTGAGTTTTTAAATAGTATTCATAAAATTTTGTTTGCGTGAAAGATGGCAACCGTGAGGTAGACTATTAATGATTTCAAGTTTGTCTAAGTTTCCGCTTTTTGAAAGCTGTATAAAGTGACGTTATTTTTAATACACATCAACTCGGTTTAAAGACTTTAAACATGTTGCCAACTCTCACCCATCCAAAACTAGCAACACCAAAAGTGCTGGGGTAGTTTGAGAACCCAACAGACTATTTACAAGGCAACAAAACTGTTACACACGTATACATGTGTGCAGACTTGTCTCAAAAAATCAAAATGAAAATCTCACCCCAGTCAGGTGGCCGAAGTTACGTCTATCAATAGGATAAGCAGATTCAGAAAATAGATGAATGGAAAACCTATAATTAGAACTGGATATTGTCACAGATGCCCAGATTTGATTAAAGATTTGATATTAATCCAATAGGAATGAGATATGAAATATTATGTATCCGCTTTACATATTTGGAGAGATGTTTAAAAAGCTCTAAATGGACTGCAAATTTACAAATACAGATTCACTGGAAACAAATTACAAAAACCACCGAAGAAAGGCCAAAGGCTTGTATACCAAAATATTTTTATTTGAAGAACATAACGATATGCTTCCTTAAAAACAAAAGGAACCTCTCTCTTTCAAAGCACAAAAAATGACTTTGACTGAAAAGCATAGCTGCCAAGAAAAATAGGCCAGTCTAAAAGTCACAAGTTTCAGAAGGACTTTAAAAAAATACAGGTCTTCTTTAGGGCTGGGAATCGGTCCTCAGCTCATAATTCAATTTCACTTTGATTCACAAGTTCCATTGCGACTCTATTCAATCTATGTTTAAGGGCGCTTTTCCACTGCACCAGGTACCAAATGTTCCAGCACCTTAAGTAGTGAGGTACTGTTTTGTGCACCCATTAAAAGCAGAGCCAGTGTTTTTATATTTTGTCTTAAAAATTCCACCCCAGAAGGAAAAAATATTTGCAGAACAGATGACATCAAGAGATTAAAAAAAAACAAAAACTGGCATTTATATACTATGCAGAATTTCCTGAAAGAACACTTCAAACTATGCACAGGACGTGATTATTTACAGAAGAATGTATCAGCAATGATATTTCACACTGCCCTTACGCCAAGCGTGTCTACTCTGTATTTTAAAGCAGAGAAAAGGTTCCTTTTTTCCGCATTCACTTGTAATGCTTGTAAATAGTTTAGGTCTCAACAAATAGGACTACGTAAAAAAAAATAATAAAAAAAGGTAATAGTAATTTTATTAGATTATTCCCATAGAAGCATTGTGTGGAGAGGGTGTTTTGGTAGAATGTTTCACATTATTAGTATAGTTTTAAGGAAAATTGTGTTTTGAAAATGAAAATGATTAAGCGTTTAAATTTTGGAAGCTAATCTAATTGATAATTAGATCATTGATAATTGAACTGGCCTGGGTTGGGGGCCCAAATTCTATGGGTATAAATACTGTACTACTTTTCATAGTAAAAGCCCCTTTGCCTTGCACACCAACATTTCCTGATTTCACAGAATTTAAACAAGTTACCTGAATGCACGGCAAACAACTTAAAGAAACTTGTTGACATAATTCTGTCACTGTCAGAAACAAAGAGTAACAGTTTGTACCTTTGCTTGTCACTGTGCCTTTTCAGGACAGAAATGTACTCCGAGGAATATCTCAAAGGTATATACAGCATTAATGTACCATAAGTGATACAGAAATCTTCCTCAGAGTACATTTCTGTACCTTAAAAGGTACAATTACCTACAGCTAAGGGTACACTTGGCAGACCCTTGAGGGTGCAGCCCCAGTAATAAGAAAAGGTAAAAACCGGTACTCTTTTTTTCTGAGAGTGTATTTAATCGACTGAAATGCACAAAAGCCAGGCTCACAATTCACATAATTGTAGAGATAAAGATTGCTGCATGGTGCCATACTATAAAGTAGGTATTAATGAGCATCGAGGGGACGGTACCTAATAAGTGCTAAGACCTGTCATTTAACTGCAAGCATTAAGTAAGTTACTAAATTGTTTTGCGTGTTTTTGTCATATTTTAGCCTGATGACTATGGGAGTCAGAACTCACTTCACACGGGGGGAGGGGACACCTATTTACCATAATGAAACTGCCTCATTTCGCTACTACCAATTAATCACACAAACAATTCTTCCGTGTAACTGTCCGAATTAACTGATAAAAACCGAATCTACAGCGCCGAGGGCACTTAATTAGGCCGAATGACTTCATACTCACCTTGTTCAACTTTACAGCTGTCACTACGGTGCAGCAAAGGGCGACGATGATCGTCAGAGGAGGTATCGGGAGATTCATAATAGTCCTCCATTTTGCATGAGTGGCACTACTATATTAACTGTTTAATAATTACGGGAGCCCAGGCGATGTCATTCCACTCAAGGCGCTCTGCAACACGCCACATCGCCTACTTCAGGAACTGTCTACATAAATATTCTTTACTCATTTTACTTGGCAGTCTATAAAGGAAATCCCAAATTTCCCACTGTTATGAGGATCCGACAGTCGTTGAAAGCGGAAGTGAGGAACTCGTCAGTACGCATGCGCCAAAGGCGGTTTTTGCATTCTTTTTGTGCATTTTACTTAAAGTATATTTAGATCATTTCGAATGATATATATATGTCCTTCGATGGATGCAATTAATTTCTCCGGCCAATGGTATCATTATTAAGGGCTTGTCGGTGGTCTGGTGTCAAACTCATCAGTCCGCACTATTTTGTTTCATTCGGTGAAATTACTAATCCCTCATTATAATTTTAAAATTAACAGTTTTATCTCTTGGTATGGTCTGGAGTGGATTATCACGTAATATTCGGCGCCATCATGAGAATTAATTACTAGAAATGGAAACTATGATGCTTTTTAGATAATCATTACGTTCAAGTATAAGATTTTTTTCACTTGATCTTGTTTCATTAAATGTTATCGATAATATATTTAATAAAACATTAAAAGTGTTTAAAATGTATACTTGTTGAATCATGTAACTTCTATGCATGCAACTTCTATATAATATTTATATAGATCATTTAAATGCTTTGAAAACAGAAAACCTAGTGCTCAATATATAAAATGTCGGGGACAATGTGCCGATTTTTTTTTTCAGGAGATAAATATATTCAAACGGCTTGCAAAAAAGGTCCAGCTTTTTTATTCTTGTGGCAAAGCTCCTTTTGTTTATTAAATAAATGCATCAAATAAAAGCATGGCAAGGGTGCAACACCTGAAGTGGCTAAAGAAAGAAACCGCTAACCAGGCAGACCAAAGCATGACAGCAGCCGTTAAAAACAGACACTGTTTCTCAATGCAAAAAAAGCAACGCCCTTTCCGTAATCCTCTGATCATCACATACACCCTGCAAACATCAAATAACACGGGCAAGGAAACACAAGTATTTACAATAACACACCGGGTTTATTTACAATATACCAAGCATGCTCGGCGCACTCACTGGACTCCGTT
Source organism: Mormyrus proboscirostris (assembly GCA_026779585.1). Lineage (NCBI taxonomy): Eukaryota > Metazoa > Chordata > Actinopteri > Osteoglossiformes > Mormyridae > Mormyrus > Mormyrus proboscirostris. The sequence goes on along the minus strand of JAODKF010000119.1, from coordinate 1,344,982 downwards.
GTGCTGAGCCGATTCGCCGGCGCTGTGTATTTTTAATAAACAATGTATTTTTAATACATTTTGCCATTTAAACGTTGAAGCGGTCAGACGCAATTCCGCCACTAGATGGCGATCCACTACAACGTGTTTACAGGGCAAGAAAAAAAAGCATTACGTCCATATCCAATTTCTTATATTAAGTTATTAACCATACTGATTAAGCGTAGTCGTATCTCCTTATCCTGATACATCTCATCTGTGATGCAGGAATAGAAATGGATCTTCAGATTGCCAGGCTATGTTAGTAGGGTAGGTCTTAGTCATAGACTTAGGTGCATCACCTTGAAAAATGAATGTGCTTTAGAGTGGTGCTGCCGATTGAAGAGAATGAAAAACAGGGTGATATAAACCGGAGTGGTAAGGTGGGAGGAAGGACAAAGGTCACCGAGTTCCCACCTAGTAATGGTGTCAGTGATTGTCACAAATTACCACCCATTTTGTGGCATGAAAAGCCCGAAATATGCCTGTGGCAGAATGGCATGCCTACCAAACTGCAGGCTTTGTGTAAAGGAGGAAATGAATAATACGTGATGCATTAGTCATAATGCATATACACATATATATTTAATTATGTCATTATTACTATTATATGATTAATTGTTATATAATTATTCTACTACCCAAAAACTAATCTACTGTTTTACTTTTCTGTATATGCCTTTGGTAAACGTTTAATGTTCTTTGTATTGTGCTTTTTTGTAATGTTTTCTAAAAGTACCACCAAGGCAAATTCTTTGTATGGAAACGTACTTGGCTAATGAAAATGATTCTGAGTCTGACTGTCATGTTACCTCCCACCTCTAACATTGAAAATATGAGATGCATGTTCATGAAAAATAACATAAATCCTTTTCTTAATTTTTCTTCTTTTTTTTCTTTATTGTCACCTACTTGTCATTTTTTTATTCATTCTAATATGTAAAAAGTCCTTTCCCTGGTTTGTCGGGGCGATTAGAAATTTGGGTTCTGAGAGCTGACATAGAAGTGGGAGATGCCTTCCAGACAGCATGTGACGGCAGGTGGGGGCCTATCTGTCTCACGTAACTCTCAGAAAGTTACACACCCAGCCCTAATTCTGCGTTTCAGAAATGACAGTGTTCTTTTGGTGAGCTTGTTGAACGCCCATCCTCCATCTCTGCGCACCCTGCATCGCTGCATTTTCTCGATCTCCTGAGCCGATGGAGGGTCATGTCATAGAGATGAGCTCCCTAATCAAAATGTGTAAAGGAGTAACATCAAGCGAATACTAGGCTTTTTCTTTTTCTTTTCGGGGTGGGGGGTGGAGGCCGGAAACTCTTGTGAATAGAGACGCTTTGAATTACCTTCGTTTCACAGATGTGGAACTTCCAAGGAAAGGTCTTCTTGAAGAGATGCCTTTTTACTCCACCATCTCCCATTCAGACTGGAGCACAGTGTCCCGAAATGAATCTCATAACAGGTACAGCCGGGGTCAAGCACTAATCGATGACCATTTCCAGGTAAAATACAGTGGCCTGCAAAAATATTTAATCCGTCATAAAGTAACCAGACTTGCCTGAACTGAAAATGATGCAAATACTTGGGCTGATGTCAGTTAGTCTGCTGGAAACCCATAGCCCATGACAGTAAATTTTTAAAGTCAAAACCAATTGTCAGCAAATCATCTGAAGATTTTTTTCAGTCGCATCTGTACTTTCAGTCTTGTGCCTCATTGTCCTGCTGAAGGTTTAACACCTTCCCTAGCTTTAGATCGTAACAGATTGAAGCAGGTTTTCTTGTAATAGCAATTCTTGAAGATGAAAAGCACCCAGATATGAAATATCTTGCTCTCATCAGATCATAAAACCCTGTCCTATATCAGTCATTGTCTCTTACTGAGTAACGGTTTTTAGCCACCCCGCCCCCCCACTGACCAGCAGTGTGCACTGATCTAGTATGTAAGTGGTATGTAGTAGACAGTATGTAATATGTTCTTCAAATGGTTGACTGGTGCACCTTCACTACATTCTTGGCCATTAAACTCTGTAGCTCAGAGTTACTGCTGGCTGCATTCTCCCCCGCCCCCGTCTACTTTTTATGTGCCTGCTGAGTTTTGAGGGACGGCCTGGTCTTGTCAGCTGTGGTGTGCAGCTTCCACCTTCTCAGTACTGATCCAGTGGTGGCAGGAATGTGCACGTGCCCACAATTAGGTAATACGCCTCCGGGTGATTCTTCTCGATCCACAGCCACCGTCTCTCAAAGAAAACTTTCAAGGTCAAAAATGAATTTCTTTTTAAAAGAAAATAATCAAAAACTGAAAAATGCTGCTTGCATAAGCATTTAAGCCCTGCACATCAGTAATTGGTACAGGCAGCTCTTGCTGCAATAACAGCTCTGAGTATTTCGCCACCAACTTTGTGCCCGGTCCAGGAGTGACTGTTACCCTACCACTAACCTGCTTATGGAATTGTGAGCGTACGCAAGGTACATATAGTGTGGAGTGGCTGGCGTCTGTTATTTAAGGCCCTGCAATGGCAAGTTTGTTGTCGTCAAAACAAAATTAATTTAAATGAAGTTGTCAATTTTATTTTCAGGAGGAAGATTAATCAACGAAACAGGAAAATAGTCAATAGATTAACTGACAGAAAAATAGTCGTCAGTGGGAATCCTACACTCAGTAAATACATATTATACATTTCAATCCAAATCTGGAATCCTTGGAGAAGCTTCTGTAAATAGGCTAGACACACTAAGTAACTAGACACACACAACAAAATTATGAAATGTCCTGTATGCATTTCTGATGCCTGGATGCTAAAAGGAGACACTTCCTTTATTTGCACAGGAAGTCTGCAGATACAGGATCTGTCCTGTTGCCAGAGACAAAAGAAATAATCATTTGAAAAGAAAAAAACATTTTTTTTCCAGCTCTTTACGAGTATATTGAACATTCAGAAGACAGTCTTCACAGTCTTGTAACGCTTGTTCAATTCTATAAAAATGTTGCTAATTTATTGGTTACATAAAAGTCCATTGATAAGCAATGTTTAACATATCTTCTGCCTAGACGTTTTCAAGTGTCTTTTTTTTTTACTGGTTCATTCAGTTCTGTTTTTGCCAGTTTGCGGTTAATTGAAATTGTAGTCATTGGCTTGCAAAGGGATATTAAATACAAACGTTTGTGTTATTTAGTACAACTTGAGAGTTTTACTTAAATTGATATATAAAACATTATATTTATATATAAAATATATATGTATGCATATTCTTTCATATAATAAAGAGAGATGCAAAGAATTATTCTACCAAAATCACCAGAATTTATTGTGTGCAAAATATAGTATACAGAGGTTTACACACGAGGTACCGGTGACATGGGACTGGATACTTTTTCTACATGTCTTGTCATTTCCAGAAGACAAAACGAAACAAGTAAATGAGGGCTATAAAGGGCAAATTACAAAGTTATCTGTGAAAATTCCAGCACAGACTATATATATATATATATATATATATATATATAAATACATTTACCAGCTATATTTTAATCATTTTTAAAAGACAGTTACAGTACAAATCTAAAATAATGCTTTAAAATGATCACACACCTAATAGTCACACCAAATCCAGATGTTTAGTGTTTCTTACTTTTGTGCTTGTTCCCCACCTAACATTCCACTTTTACTGCATTAATAACCTTCAGCACCCTGATACATCTCTCAGGAAAAAACACCATCTGCCTGGTGCGGCAACCGATTCTGCTAAAGAGTGCCTTTTTAATATGAGCAATATGATCTGGATACCGTACAGCATCAGATTTAAATTCCACAGACAGATTTGAAATAAAAATCCTCTCTATATCGCTGGTCCCTGACATCAAACAGGCTCGAAACGTGTCAAACCAGAAAAGCAGCTGAAAGCAATAAAAAGCATCCGCTGCGTTGCGCATTATTAATTATCCTGATCTCCTCCCTCGAAGTCCAGCACATTTCTCTTCTCGAACTTACACTTAACACAGTCCTTTTGTTTTCAAATCCCCTGGCAAACAGAAAAGATATCCAGTGCCACATCTTTGCCAATGGACTGATGCCAGTCGCTCTCTACATTTTTTTTAACCCATGGATGTGTTTTAACATTTTTACGTGTGACATGTTCTTTCCAGTAGGAACCTACGCACTGAGCAATGTTACTAATAACCATAGTATCACAGCTACTGCATTTATAAAGATATCAAGACATTAAGAATTAAGGCTGAATAAAAAAAAAAAAAAAAACTCTGGTGCGTACAGCACTGCATACATGGCGTACATGTGTATCAGCTAGACTGCACGGGTCTTCTGTTAAGACCAGGCAGGAGTATCCTACGTCCAAACAGGAACAAGGGACGTGCTGAAAGTATCTGGTACTCGTCGGTACTTTACCGACACCATAAGATGAATTTGACTAACCGTGAGGCTTTTATAATCCATAACACAGACTTGACCAATCACGTCTCCTTCAGTCCATGGCACAAACCGCACCAATCACACAGCTTCTTTAGCCATTTTACCTTGTTACTTATTTATCCATCAGTATCTGTATGCCGGACTGGCATCCTGTCCATGGTGCACCCCAGTCTCAAGTTAGCAGGTGTGCGAGTGGATGTGTCTGTATCTCATAAGAAGAAGTGAGATGCTGAAGTACAAAACGAATCAAGTTTGGTGGTGCTGATCGCTGGCATGGAGTCAAGCATTAAGAGCCTCCCTGGTCACCATCAGAACAGCCTGCCACCAGGAGTCTTACGAGACATTTATAAAAAGTGTGGTCAAAGTATCAAAATTACCAAAAATAAAGACCATATACCAACAACAAGCCACAGTTTACCAGCAACTGCAGCGCAAGAAAAACTATTAAGTCGGAAACCTTTTTTTCCTAAATAAAAATATATTTACTGCATATTTAACATGTAAATGCATAAGTACGTATCTGTGGGCAAGAGGGATGTGTAGCAGTCAGAGGAATCCTCACACACAGGACGATACCCATACTGATACAGTACTGGGGCACAACCTGGGTTCCAGCATGGTGAAACTGAACAAAAAGAGATCCGTCGTCTTCCATGTTCCTGCGTCATCATGTGAGCAGTCGTATAAGTCAGAGAGATGTATGGAGTGAAGAGAAGGCTATGGGCTGGGAGCTACAGCGCCCCCTGTATGTCGGCCTTTTTAAAGCTAAGAGTTCTCTGCCGGGGACGGGAAAAGTAAGGTGCCCCCCCCCCCCAGCTGTGTCACTCTGATGTGAAATTCGGAGGTCGGAGTCATTTAGTCTTTCACCCGACGAGACACAAGGCTTCCACTGTCATAGAACGCGAGTAGCTGCTTGGGTTAGACAGCTCCGGTTCTACGTGAAGGGGCAGCCATAATGCGAGCCTGGAACAGCCTCCCTGAGTTCAATCGGAGAGACAGTTGCCGTTCTGCTGGTCGGTGGGTCCACACAAGTTGAGGTTAGGCACCCTCCTGTACACAAAGTGGAAAGGCTGAGGCTGGGGCCGGCTGTGGATCTCCGCCTTGATGCGCTGGGGGTAGGTGTCTGGGGCTAGCTGCTGGCTGGTCTCTCCGATGAGCAGGAACAGGGCATAGCTCTCCGGGTCCTGCACGCTGAACTTCTGGGAGCATAGCACACACACATCTTCGGTGGTGGAGTAGGGGTGCACCAGCAGGGTCTTGGCCGTGCAGCCGCTATCCGCCTCCTGCAGGGCCACGCGAAGGTAGTTCTGCACAAACACACAACGAGGAGGCGGGTTGGGGGCCCCGATTACCAGTGCAAGCTGTGGGAGGGAACGTCACTGATATCCCGAACCAAGCCAGCTGGACACCCAGTGTGTGGGAACCTGTACAGTGTGATCCATACGTATTTGGTCGGTGACTCTGTCTTTATTGTTTTTAGTTCTGCACCCCATTTAAATGGATTTGAGTAAAACACTCAATGGTTTTAAAAGTGTAGACTGTAGACTGTCTTTTCAGCAAGCGAAATGCATCCCCAAGTGTGTTGTAGAGCATGTTGATTGTCATGTTGAAGCATGTTGAAGCTCACTGTGATGGCGCACACAACCAAAATAAAACAAAAATGTGTTACCATCTAATTCAGGGGTGTCAAACTCCTCTCCTGGGGGGCCGGAGCCCTGCACAGTTTTTGGTTTTCCTTCATTTAACACACCTGATTCGACTCCTTGTGCTAATTTCCACAGCACTCATAAGCTAAATCATTTGTAGTGGAACAGGGAAATAACTAAGCTACACAGGGCTCCGGCCCCCCAGGACTGGAGTTTGACACCCCTGATCTAAATACTTGTGGACAGCGTTGCGTACTCGGTGACTGGGACTTCATACTCAATTGGTTGGTTGAAACAAAACCTTGGTCTGGATTTGTACTTTCCGGACCTGAACTCTCTGTAATGGATCACTTTTGTGAGTGAGTATCTTCTCCAACACTGCTTATGGACTACACCGTTAATGCTGCTTTGGATGAAAGTGTCAGTCAGAATATTAAACTGTAATTATTATAATGAACAGATCAGAGTGATCTCTACTTCGAGCTTCCTAGGACAGCCAAGCGCTGCGGCCGGTACCTGGAAGTCGTCCACCGAGGGCACGGTGCGCTGGGCGGTGCGGCGGCGATGCCACTGGTGCAGCGTGTTGCGTGCCTCTGAGCTCAGCACCCTGGCGGCTTGTTCCTCCTGGAAGTTCTTGATGAGGGACATGGCTCCGTAGGCGCTGGTCAGGTAGTAGCCGCCTGATGCAGGGGCCAGAGCAGAGAGGTGATGCAGGGTCGGGCTGCATGTGGAAATACAGAATCTACGGCTCCCATGTGCTAAACCGGGGTCACTAAAGGTCAGGCACAGTTCAGAGGAAAAGCCCAACGGTACAATGAGCTGCAGGAAGCCCTATTCTGCTCAGACAATGAACGCCCAAGGTCCTCCGGGACGGAAGCTTTTCTGATAGTATTTCAATTAACTATGCTGCGCTATGGAAAGTGCAGGACATTTCCTCAGAATGTTTATGTAACTGTGCTGGCCCGGAATAAAATGGCCGCCAAATGACTGAAAAAAAGGGAAAAAAAACAAAAAAAAGTTTCCACAGCTATGATGGGCCACGATCAATGAAATCTAAAACTTCAGCAATAAAAACGGAAAATAAGTATTCGGCGTGCAGATACCCTTGGTCTCGTATTTTCTAGGAAGCATCATGGACGGTTGGGGGGGGGAGGGACGCGGCCAGAGACGCTTACCTTCTCCGTGCAACAGGGAGGGGTCAAGCAGCTCCATCATGTACTGGATCTCCAGGTCCAGCTGGGGCATGTCGCACTGGGCCAGGACGTAGGTCAGCATGGGCAGGAAGTCATCGGCACCAAACTTCCTCCCTGCGTTACGGCAGCTGCGTTACTCTCTCACTCGCACCACCACACCATCCCTCCCGGGCGCGCGCGCACACACACACACACACACACACACACACGGTTCATATACTGCGATCATCGAGGGGACTCTCCATTTATTTCTGTGGGGGCTGAAAAAAAATGTCCCCACGATGTGAAAATAAGTCAATCTGAGGGACTTTAGTCCACACACACACACACACACACACACAAATACTGCAGCTGAGTTTATCCACAAGCCTCTTCCATCTACCCTCCCCAGCATCTCACCCGAGTTGTCCTCCATGATGGTGTAGATGAGCTTGCACACTCGCAGCAGCAATGCCACCTTCTTCTCGGGTGAGTACATCTTGCGCATGTTGTGGAACTTGTGGCGGATCTTCTCGACGGCCACCGGGTCCGGGGGGTAGGTGCAGTCTACGCCCATCTCCTGCGGCTGCTTGGCCTTGGCCAGCGCCAGGTTCTCCCGCAGCTGCTGCCAGGCGCCGCTGGCCACCTGGAAGTCCATCAGGGCCGTCTCCACCACGCCCCTCAGCGGCTTCAGCACGCACTTGTGCATGGCCTTCTCCAGCACCTGGTCTGTGGGGGGCAACGGGCAAAACCCCAGGGTGAGCAGGCAATGGCTGCACGTATGCTACTGCACGACAGCCATTCTTCCACTGCATTTAGCGTAGCGCTACACTGTTCACACCATGCTGTTATTTCTATTTAAACTGATCATGTTTACATTTAATTTTATTACTGATTTTCCTTTACATATCTATTGTCCATTTTCAGTTGGGTTATCCTTTGTCCTCCCCACTAGATCAATGAAGTTCTATCTTTATCTTAGTCTTCAGGCACCGGAGCGACATTCGCATGGAGCGGTGACCTTTATTCGAAATGGTCTACTGCAGTGCACACCTCTGTCTCCCTGTCCCTGTCTAATCCGACATCCTGCATGAATCTGTCTCTTACTCAACATGAAAAATCTTGCAGCTTAATCAGGCCGTGGCGGGACAGTACCAGTGCTGGCTTCATGTAACTGTGAAATGCTACAGTGATGCCTGGGGGGGGGGAGGCAGTCACACATGTGAT